>CAUYWV010000009.1:50000-71121 GCA_963576875.1 Acrobasis repandana | reverse complement strand
CTAACCTAACCTAACCTAACCTAACCTAACCTAACCTAACCTAACCTAACCTAACCTAACCTAACCTAACCTAACCTAACCTAACCTAACCTAACCTAACCTAACCTAACCTAACCTAACCTAACCTAACCTAACCTAACCTAACCTAACCTAACCTAACCTAACCTAACCTAACCTAACCTAACCTAACCTAACCTAACCTAACCTAACCTAACCTAACCTAACCTAACCTAACCTAACCTAACCTAACCTAACCTAACCTAACCTAACCTAACCTAACCTAACCTAACCTAACCTAACCTAACCTAACCTAACCTAACCTAACCTAACCTAACCTAACCTAACCTAACCTAACCTAACCTAACCTAACCTAACCTAACCTAACCTAACCTAACCTAACCTAACCTAACCTAACCTAACCTAACCTAACCTAACCTAACCTAACCTAACCTAACCTAACCTAACCTAACCTAACCTAACCTAACCTAACCTAACCTAACCTAACCTAACCTAACCTAACCTAACCTAACCTAACCTAACCTAACCTAACCTAACCTAACCTAACCTAACCTAACCTAACCTAACCTAACCTAACCTAACCTAACCTAACCTAACCTAACCTAACCTAACCTAACCTAACCTAACCTAACCTAACCTAACCTAACCTAACCTAACCTAACCTAACCTAACCTAACCTAACCTAACCTAACCTAACCTAACCTAACCTAACCTAACCTAACCTAACCTAACCTAACCTAACCTAACCTAACCTAACCTAACCTAACCTAACCTAACCTAACCTAACCTAACCTAACCTAACCTAACCTAACCTAACCTAACCTAACCTAACCTAACCTAACCTAACCTAACCTAACCTAACCTAACCTAACCTAACCTAACCTAACCTAACCTAACCTAACCTAACCTAACCTAACCTAACCTAACCTAACCTAACCTAACCTAACCTAACCTAACCTAACCTAACCTAACCTAACCTAACCTAACCTAACCTAACCTAACCTAACCTAACCTAACCTAACCTAACCTAACCTAACCTAACCTAACCTAACCTAACCTAACCTAACCTAACCTAACCTAACCTAACCTAACCTAACCTAACCTAACCTAACCTAACCTAACCTAACCTAACCTAACCTAACCTAACCTAACCTAACCTAACCTAACCTAACCTAACCTAACCTAACCTAACCTAACCTAACCTAACCTAACCTAACCTAACCTAACCTAACCTAACCTAACCTAACCTAACCTAACCTAACCTAACCTAACCTAACCTAACCTAACCTAACCTAACCTAACCTAACCTAACCTAACCTAACCTAACCTAACCTAACCTAACCTAACCTAACCTAACCTAACCTAACCTAACCTAACCTAACCTAACCTAACCTAACCTAACCTAACCTAACCTAACCTAACCTAACCTAACCTAACCTAACCTAACCTAACCTAACCTAACCTAACCTAACCTAACCTAACCTAACCTAACCTAACCTAACCTAACCTAACCTAACCTAACCTAACCTAACCTAACCTAACCTAACCTAACCTAACCTAACCTAACCTAACCTAACCTAACCTAACCTAACCTAACCTAACCTAACCTAACCTAACCTAACCTAACCTAACCTAACCTAACCTAACCTAACCTAACCTAACCTAACCTAACCTAACCTAACCTAACCTAACCTAACCTAACCTAACCTAACCTAACCTAACCTAACCTAACCTAACCTAACCTAACCTAACCTAACCTAACCTAACCTAACCTAACCTAACCTAACCTAACCTAACCTAACCTAACCTAACCTAACCTAACCTAACCTAACCTAACCTAACCTAACCTAACCTAACCTAACCTAACCTAACCTAACCTAACCTAACCTAACCTAACCTAACCTAACCTAACCTAACCTAACCTAACCTAACCTAACCTAACCTAACCTAACCTAACCTAACCTAACCTAACCTAACCTAACCTAACCTAACCTAACCTAACCTAACCTAACCTAACCTAACCTAACCTAACCTAACCTAACCTAACCTAACCTAACCTAACCTAACCTAACCTAACCTAACCTAACCTAACCTAACCTAACCTAACCTAACCTAACCTAACCTAACCTAACCTAACCTAACCTAACCTAACCTAACCTAACCTAACCTAACCTAACCTAACCTAACCTAACCTAACCTAACCTAACCTAACCTAACCTAACCTAACCTAACCTAACCTAACCTAACCTAACCTAACCTAACCTAACCTAACCTAACCTAACCTAACCTAACCTAACCTAACCTAACCTAACCTAACCTAACCTAACCTAACCTAACCTAACCTAACCTAACCTAACCTAACCTAACCTAACCTAACCTAACCTAACCTAACCTAACCTAACCTAACCTAACCTAACCTAACCTAACCTAACCTAACCTAACCTAACCTAACCTAACCTAACCTAACCTAACCTAACCTAACCTAACCTAACCTAACCTAACCTAACCTAACCTAACCTAACCTAACCTAACCTAACCTAACCTAACCTAACCTAACCTAACCTAACCTAACCTAACCTAACCTAACCTAACCTAACCTAACCTAACCTAACCTAACCTAACCTAACCTAACCTAACCTAACCTAACCTAACCTAACCTAACCTAACCTAACCTAACCTAACCTAACCTAACCTAACCTAACCTAACCTAACCTAACCTAACCTAACCTAACCTAACCTAACCTAACCTAACCTAACCTAACCTAACCTAACCTAACCTAACCTAACCTAACCTAACCTAACCTAACCTAACCTAACCTAACCTAACCTAACCTAACCTAACCTAACCTAACCTAACCTAACCTAACCTAACCTAACCTAACCTAACCTAACCTAACCTAACCTAACCTAACCTAACCTAACCTAACCTAACCTAACCTAACCTAACCTAACCTAACCTAACCTAACCTAACCTAACCTAACCTAACCTAACCTAACCTAACCTAACCTAACCTAACCTAACCTAACCTAACCTAACCTAACCTAACCTAACCTAACCTAACCTAACCTAACCTAACCTAACCTAACCTAACCTAACCTAACCTAACCTAACCTAACCTAACCTAACCTAACCTAACCTAACCTAACCTAACCTAACCTAACCTAACCTAACCTAACCTAACCTAACCTAACCTAACCTAACCTAACCTAACCTAACCTAACCTAACCTAACCTAACCTAACCTAACCTAACCTAACCTAACCTAACCTAACCTAACCTAACCTAACCTAACCTAACCTAACCTAACCTAACCTAACCTAACCTAACCTAACCTAACCTAACCTAACCTAACCTAACCTAACCTAACCTAACCTAACCTAACCTAACCTAACCTAACCTAACCTAACCTAACCTAACCTAACCTAACCTAACCTAACCTAACCTAACCTAACCTAACCTAACCTAACCTAACCTAACCTAACCTAACCTAACCTAACCTAACCTAACCTAACCTAACCTAACCTAACCTAACCTAACCTAACCTAACCTAACCTAACCTAACCTAACCTAACCTAACCTAACCTAACCTAACCTAACCTAACCTAACCTAACCTAACCTAACCTAACCTAACCTAACCTAACCTAACCTAACCTAACCTAACCTAACCTAACCTAACCTAACCTAACCTAACCTAACCTAACCTAACCTAACCTAACCTAACCTAACCTAACCTAACCTAACCTAACCTAACCTAACCTAACCTAACCTAACCTAACCTAACCTAACCTAACCTAACCTAACCTAACCTAACCTAACCTAACCTAACCTAACCTAACCTAACCTAACCTAACCTAACCTAACCTAACCTAACCTAACCTAACCTAACCTAACCTAACCTAACCTAACCTAACCTAACCTAACCTAACCTAACCTAACCTAACCTAACCTAACCTAACCTAACCTAACCTAACCTAACCTAACCTAACCTAACCTAACCTAACCTAACCTAACCTAACCTAACCTAACCTAACCTAACCTAACCTAACCTAACCTAACCTAACCTAACCTAACCTAACCTAACCTAACCTAACCTAACCTAACCTAACCTAACCTAACCTAACCTAACCTAACCTAACCTAACCTAACCTAACCTAACCTAACCTAACCTAACCTAACCTAACCTAACCTAACCTAACCTAACCTAACCTAACCTAACCTAACCTAACCTAACCTAACCTAACCTAACCTAACCTAACCTAACCTAACCTAACCTAACCTAACCTAACCTAACCTAACCTAACCTAACCTAACCTAACCTAACCTAACCTAACCTAACCTAACCTAACCTAACCTAACCTAACCTAACCTAACCTAACCTAACCTAACCTAACCTAACCTAACCTAACCTAACCTAACCTAACCTAACCTAACCTAACCTAACCTAACCTAACCTAACCTAACCTAACCTAACCTAACCTAACCTAACCTAACCTAACCTAACCTAACCTAACCTAACCTAACCTAACCTAACCTAACCTAACCTAACCTAACCTAACCTAACCTAACCTAACCTAACCTAACCTAACCTAACCTAACCTAACCTAACCTAACCTAACCTAACCTAACCTAACCTAACCTAACCTAACCTAACCTAACCTAACCTAACCTAACCTAACCTAACCTAACCTAACCTAACCTAACCTAACCTAACCTAACCTAACCTAACCTAACCTAACCTAACCTAACCTAACCTAACCTAACCTAACCTAACCTAACCTAACCTAACCTAACCTAACCTAACCTAACCTAACCTAACCTAACCTAACCTAACCTAACCTAACCTAACCTAACCTAACCTAACCTAACCTAACCTAACCTAACCTAACCTAACCTAACCTAACCTAACCTAACCTAACCTAACCTAACCTAACCTAACCTAACCTAACCTAACCTAACCTAACCTAACCTAACCTAACCTAACCTAACCTAACCTAACCTAACCTAACCTAACCTAACCTAACCTAACCTAACCTAACCTAACCTAACCTAACCTAACCTAACCTAACCTAACCTAACCTAACCTAACCTAACCTAACCTAACCTAACCTAACCTAACCTAACCTAACCTAACCTAACCTAACCTAACCTAACCTAACCTAACCTAACCTAACCTAACCTAACCTAACCTAACCTAACCTAACCTAACCTAACCTAACCTAACCTAACCTAACCTAACCTAACCTAACCTAACCTAACCTAACCTAACCTAACCTAACCTAACCTAACCTAACCTAACCTAACCTAACCTAACCTAACCTAACCTAACCTAACCTAACCTAACCTAACCTAACCTAACCTAACCTAACCTAACCTAACCTAACCTAACCTAACCTAACCTAACCTAACCTAACCTAACCTAACCTAACCTAACCTAACCTAACCTAACCTAACCTAACCTAACCTAACCTAACCTAACCTAACCTAACCTAACCTAACCTAACCTAACCTAACCTAACCTAACCTAACCTAACCTAACCTAACCTAACCTAACCTAACCTAACCTAACCTAACCTAACCTAACCTAACCTAACCTAACCTAACCTAACCTAACCTAACCTAACCTAACCTAACCTAACCTAACCTAACCTAACCTAACCTAACCTAACCTAACCTAACCTAACCTAACCTAACCTAACCTAACCTAACCTAACCTAACCTAACCTAACCTAACCTAACCTAACCTAACCTAACCTAACCTAACCTAACCTAACCTAACCTAACCTAACCTAACCTAACCTAACCTAACCTAACCTAACCTAACCTAACCTAACCTAACCTAACCTAACCTAACCTAACCTAACCTAACCTAACCTAACCTAACCTAACCTAACCTAACCTAACCTAACCTAACCTAACCTAACCTAACCTAACCTAACCTAACCTAACCTAACCTAACCTAACCTAACCTAACCTAACCTAACCTAACCTAACCTAACCTAACCTAACCTAACCTAACCTAACCTAACCTAACCTAACCTAACCTAACCTAACCTAACCTAACCTAACCTAACCTAACCTAACCTAACCTAACCTAACCTAACCTAACCTAACCTAACCTAACCTAACCTAACCTAACCTAACCTAACCTAACCTAACCTAACCTAACCTAACCTAACCTAACCTAACCTAACCTAACCTAACCTAACCTAACCTAACCTAACCTAACCTAACCTAACCTAACCTAACCTAACCTAACCTAACCTAACCTAACCTAACCTAACCTAACCTAACCTAACCTAACCTAACCTAACCTAACCTAACCTAACCTAACCTAACCTAACCTAACCTAACCTAACCTAACCTAACCTAACCTAACCTAACCTAACCTAACCTAACCTAACCTAACCTAACCTAACCTAACCTAACCTAACCTAACCTAACCTAACCTAACCTAACCTAACCTAACCTAACCTAACCTAACCTAACCTAACCTAACCTAACCTAACCTAACCTAACCTAACCTAACCTAACCTAACCTAACCTAACCTAACCTAACCTAACCTAACCTAACCTAACCTAACCTAACCTAACCTAACCTAACCTAACCTAACCTAACCTAACCTAACCTAACCTAACCTAACCTAACCTAACCTAACCTAACCTAACCTAACCTAACCTAACCTAACCTAACCTAACCTAACCTAACCTAACCTAACCTAACCTAACCTAACCTAACCTAACCTAACCTAACCTAACCTAACCTAACCTAACCTAACCTAACCTAACCTAACCTAACCTAACCTAACCTAACCTAACCTAACCTAACCTAACCTAACCTAACCTAACCTAACCTAACCTAACCTAACCTAACCTAACCTAACCTAACCTAACCTAACCTAACCTAACCTAACCTAACCTAACCTAACCTAACCTAACCTAACCTAACCTAACCTAACCTAACCTAACCTAACCTAACCTAACCTAACCTAACCTAACCTAACCTAACCTAACCTAACCTAACCTAACCTAACCTAACCTAACCTAACCTAACCTAACCTAACCTAACCTAACCTAACCTAACCTAACCTAACCTAACCTAACCTAACCTAACCTAACCTAACCTAACCTAACCTAACCTAACCTAACCTAACCTAACCTAACCTAACCTAACCTAACCTAACCTAACCTAACCTAACCTAACCTAACCTAACCTAACCTAACCTAACCTAACCTAACCTAACCTAACCTAACCTAACCTAACCTAACCTAACCTAACCTAACCTAACATAACCTAACCTAACCTAACCTAACCTAACCTAACCTAACCTAACCTAACCTAACCTAACCTAACCTAACCTAACCTAACCTAACCTAACCTAACCTAACCTAACCTAACCTAACCTAACCTAACCTAACCTAACCTAACCTAACCTAACCTAACCTAACCTAACCTAACCTAACCTAACCTAACCTAACCTAACCTAACCTAACCTAACCTAACCTAACCTAACCTAACCTAACCTAACCTAACCTAACCTAACCTAACCTAACCTAACCTAACCTAACCTAACCTAACCTAACCTAACCTAACCTAACCTAACCTAACCTAACCTAACCTAACCTAACCTAACCTAACCTAACCTAACCTAACCTAACCTAACCTAACCTAACCTAACCTAACCTAACCTAACCTAACCTAACCTAACCTAACCTAACCTAACCTAACCTAACCTAACCTAACCTAACCTAACCTAACCTAACCTAACCTAACCTAACCTAACCTAACCTAACCTAACCTAACCTAACCTAACCTAACCTAACCTAACCTAACCTAACCTAACCTAACCTAACCTAACCTAACCTAACCTAACCTAACCTAACCTAACCTAACCTAACCTAACCTAACCTAACCTAACCTAACCTAACCTAACCTAACCTAACCTAACCTAACCTAACCTAACCTAACCTAACCTAACCTAACCTAACCTAACCTAACCTAACCTAACCTAACCTAACCTAACCTAACCTAACCTAACCTAACCTAACCTAACCTAACCTAACCTAACCTAACCTAACCTAACCTAACCTAACCTAACCTAACCTAACCTAACCTAACCTAACCTAACCTAACCTAACCTAACCTAACCTAACCTAACCTAACCTAACCTAACCTAACCTAACCTAACCTAACCTAACCTAACCTAACCTAACCTAACCTAACCTAACCTAACCTAACCTAACCTAACCTAACCTAACCTAACCTAACCTAACCTAACCTAACCTAACCTAACCTAACCTAACCTAACCTAACCTAACCTAACCTAACCTAACCTAACCTAACCTAACCTAACCTAACCTAACCTAACCTAACCTAACCTAACCTAACCTAACCTAACCTAACCTAACCTAACCTAACCTAACCTAACCTAACCTAACCTAACCTAACCTAACCTAACCTAACCTAACCTAACCTAACCTAACCTAACCTAACCTAACCTAACCTAACCTAACCTAACCTAACCTAACCTAACCTAACCTAACCTAACCTAACCTAACCTAACCTAACCTAACCTAACCTAACCTAACCTAACCTAACCTAACCTAACCTAACCTAACCTAACCTAACCTAACCTAACCTAACCTAACCTAACCTAACCTAACCTAACCTAACCTAACCTAACCTAACCTAACCTAACCTAACCTAACCTAACCTAACCTAACCTAACCTAACCTAACCTAACCTAACCTAACCTAACCTAACCTAACCTAACCTAACCTAACCTAACCTAACCTAACCTAACCTAACCTAACCTAACCTAACCTAACCTAACCTAACCTAACCTAACCTAACCTAACCTAACCTAACCTAACCTAACCTAACCTAACCTAACCTAACCTAACCTAACCTAACCTAACCTAACCTAACCTAACCTAACCTAACCTAACCTAACCTAACCTAACCTAACCTAACCTAACCTAACCTAACCTAACCTAACCTAACCTAACCTAACCTAACCTAACCTAACCTAACCTAACCTAACCTAACCTAACCTAACCTAACCTAACCTAACCTAACCTAACCTAACCTAACCTAACCTAACCTAACCTAACCTAACCTAACCTAACCTAACCTAACCTAACCTAACCTAACCTAACCTAACCTAACCTAACCTAACCTAACCTAACCTAACCTAACCTAACCTAACCTAACCTAACCTAACCTAACCTAACCTAACCTAACCTAACCTAACCTAACCTAACCTAACCTAACCTAACCTAACCTAACCTAACCTAACCTAACCTAACCTAACCTAACCTAACCTAACCTAACCTAACCTAACCTAACCTAACCTAACCTAACCTAACCTAACCTAACCTAACCTAACCTAACCTAACCTAACCTAACCTAACCTAACCTAACCTAACCTAACCTAACCTAACCTAACCTAACCTAACCTAACCTAACCTAACCTAACCTAACCTAACCTAACCTAACCTAACCTAACCTAACCTAACCTAACCTAACCTAACCTAACCTAACCTAACCTAACCTAACCTAACCTAACCTAACCTAACCTAACCTAACCTAACCTAACCTAACCTAACCTAACCTAACCTAACCTAACCTAACCTAACCTAACCTAACCTAACCTAACCTAACCTAACCTAACCTAACCTAACCTAACCTAACCTAACCTAACCTAACCTAACCTAACCTAACCTAACCTAACCTAACCTAACCTAACCTAACCTAACCTAACCTAACCTAACCTAACCTAACCTAACCTAACCTAACCTAACCTAACCTAACCTAACCTAACCTAACCTAACCTAACCTAACCTAACCTAACCTAACCTAACCTAACCTAACCTAACCTAACCTAACCTAACCTAACCTAACCTAACCTAACCTAACCTAACCTAACCTAACCTAACCTAACCTAACCTAACCTAACCTAACCTAACCTAACCTAACCTAACCTAACCTAACCTAACCTAACCTAACCTAACCTAACCTAACCTAACCTAACCTAACCTAACCTAACCTAACCTAACCTAACCTAACCTAACCTAACCTAACCTAACCTAACCTAACCTAACCTAACCTAACCTAACCTAACCTAACCTAACCTAACCTAACCTAACCTAACCTAACCTAACCTAACCTAACCTAACCTAACCTAACCTAACCTAACCTAACCTAACCTAACCTAACCTAACCTAACCTAACCTAACCTAACCTAACCTAACCTAACCTAACCTAACCTAACCTAACCTAACCTAACCTAACCTAACCTAACCTAACCTAACCTAACCTAACCTAACCTAACCTAACCTAACCTAACCTAACCTAACCTAACCTAACCTAACCTAACCTAACCTAACCTAACCTAACCTAACCTAACCTAACCTAACCTAACCTAACCTAACCTAACCTAACCTAACCTAACCTAACCTAACCTAACCTAACCTAACCTAACCTAACCTAACCTAACCTAACCTAACCTAACCTAACCTAACCTAACCTAACCTAACCTAACCTAACCTAACCTAACCTAACCTAACCTAACCTAACCTAACCTAACCTAACCTAACCTAACCTAACCTAACCTAACCTAACCTAACCTAACCTAACCTAACCTAACCTAACCTAACCTAACCTAACCTAACCTAACCTAACCTAACCTAACCTAACCTAACCTAACCTAACCTAACCTAACCTAACCTAACCTAACCTAACCTAACCTAACCTAACCTAACCTAACCTAACCTAACCTAACCTAACCTAACCTAACCTAACCTAACCTAACCTAACCTAACCTAACCTAACCTAACCTAACCTAACCTAACCTAACCTAACCTAACCTAACCTAACCTAACCTAACCTAACCTAACCTAACCTAACCTAACCTAACCTAACCTAACCTAACCTAACCTAACCTAACCTAACCTAACCTAACCTAACCTAACCTAACCTAACCTAACCTAACCTAACCTAACCTAACCTAACCTAACCTAACCTAACCTAACCTAACCTAACCTAACCTAACCTAACCTAACCTAACCTAACCTAACCTAACCTAACCTAACCTAACCTAACCTAACCTAACCTAACCTAACCTAACCTAACCTAACCTAACCTAACCTAACCTAACCTAACCTAACCTAACCTAACCTAACCTAACCTAACCTAACCTAACCTAACCTAACCTAACCTAACCTAACCTAACCTAACCTAACCTAACCTAACCTAACCTAACCTAACCTAACCTAACCTAACCTAACCTAACCTAACCTAACCTAACCTAACCTAACCTAACCTAACCTAACCTAACCTAACCTAACCTAACCTAACCTAACCTAACCTAACCTAACCTAACCTAACCTAACCTAACCTAACCTAACCTAACCTAACCTAACCTAACCTAACCTAACCTAACCTAACCTAACCTAACCTAACCTAACCTAACCTAACCTAACCTAACCTAACCTAACCTAACCTAACCTAACCTAACCTAACCTAACCTAACCTAACCTAACCTAACCTAACCTAACCTAACCTAACCTAACCTAACCTAACCTAACCTAACCTAACCTAACCTAACCTAACCTAACCTAACCTAACCTAACCTAACCTAACCTAACCTAACCTAACCTAACCTAACCTAACCTAACCTAACCTAACCTAACCTAACCTAACCTAACCTAACCTAACCTAACCTAACCTAACCTAACCTAACCTAACCTAACCTAACCTAACCTAACCTAACCTAACCTAACCTAACCTAACCTAACCTAACCTAACCTAACCTAACCTAACCTAACCTAACCTAACCTAACCTAACCTAACCTAACCTAACCTAACCTAACCTAACCTAACCTAACCTAACCTAACCTAACCTAACCTAACCTAACCTAACCTAACCTAACCTAACCTAACCTAACCTAACCTAACCTAACCTAACCTAACCTAACCTAACCTAACCTAACCTAACCTAACCTAACCTAACCTAACCTAACCTAACCTAACCTAACCTAACCTAACCTAACCTAACCTAACCTAACCTAACCTAACCTAACCTAACCTAACCTAACCTAACCTAACCTAACCTAACCTAACCTAACCTAACCTAACCTAACCTAACCTAACCTAACCTAACCTAACCTAACCTAACCTAACCTAACCTAACCTAACCTAACCTAACCTAACCTAACCTAACCTAACCTAACCTAACCTAACCTAACCTAACCTAACCTAACCTAACCTAACCTAACCTAACCTAACCTAACCTAACCTAACCTAACCTAACCTAACCTAACCTAACCTAACCTAACCTAACCTAACCTAACCTAACCTAACCTAACCTAACCTAACCTAACCTAACCTAACCTAACCTAACCTAACCTAACCTAACCTAACCTAACCTAACCTAACCTAACCTAACCTAACCTAACCTAACCTAACCTAACCTAACCTAACCTAACCTAACCTAACCTAACCTAACCTAACCTAACCTAACCTAACCTAACCTAACCTAACCTAACCTAACCTAACCTAACCTAACCTAACCTAACCTAACCTAACCTAACCTAACCTAACCTAACCTAACCTAACCTAACCTAACCTAACCTAACCTAACCTAACCTAACCTAACCTAACCTAACCTAACCTAACCTAACCTAACCTAACCTAACCTAACCTAACCTAACCTAACCTAACCTAACCTAACCTAACCTAACCTAACCTAACCTAACCTAACCTAACCTAACCTAACCTAACCTAACCTAACCTAACCTAACCTAACCTAACCTAACCTAACCTAACCTAACCTAACCTAACCTAACCTAACCTAACCTAACCTAACCTAACCTAACCTAACCTAACCTAACCTAACCTAACCTAACCTAACCTAACCTAACCTAACCTAACCTAACCTAACCTAACCTAACCTAACCTAACCTAACCTAACCTAACCTAACCTAACCTAACCTAACCTAACCTAACCTAACCTAACCTAACCTAACCTAACCTAACCTAACCTAACCTAACCTAACCTAACCTAACCTAACCTAACCTAACCTAACCTAACCTAACCTAACCTAACCTAACCTAACCTAACCTAACCTAACCTAACCTAACCTAACCTAACCTAACCTAACCTAACCTAACCTAACCTAACCTAACCTAACCTAACCTAACCTAACCTAACCTAACCTAACCTAACCTAACCTAACCTAACCTAACCTAACCTAACCTAACCTAACCTAACCTAACCTAACCTAACCTAACCTAACCTAACCTAACCTAACCTAACCTAACCTAACCTAACCTAACCTAACCTAACCTAACCTAACCTAACCTAACCTAACCTAACCTAACCTAACCTAACCTAACCTAACCTAACCTAACCTAACCTAACCTAACCTAACCTAACCTAACCTAACCTAACCTAACCTAACCTAACCTAACCTAACCTAACCTAACCTAACCTAACCTAACCTAACCTAACCTAACCTAACCTAACCTAACCTAACCTAACCTAACCTAACCTAACCTAACCTAACCTAACCTAACCTAACCTAACCTAACCTAACCTAACCTAACCTAACCTAACCTAACCTAACCTAACCTAACCTAACCTAACCTAACCTAACCTAACCTAACCTAACCTAACCTAACCTAACCTAACCTAACCTAACCTAACCTAACCTAACCTAACCTAACCTAACCTAACCTAACCTAACCTAACCTAACCTAACCTAACCTAACCTAACCTAACCTAACCTAACCTAACCTAACCTAACCTAACCTAACCTAACCTAACCTAACCTAACCTAACCTAACCTAACCTAACCTAACCTAACCTAACCTAACCTAACCTAACCTAACCTAACCTAACCTAACCTAACCTAACCTAACCTAACCTAACCTAACCTAACCTAACCTAACCTAACCTAACCTAACCTAACCTAACCTAACCTAACCTAACCTAACCTAACCTAACCTAACCTAACCTAACCTAACCTAACCTAACCTAACCTAACCTAACCTAACCTAACCTAACCTAACCTAACCTAACCTAACCTAACCTAACCTAACCTAACCTAACCTAACCTAACCTAACCTAACCTAACCTAACCTAACCTAACCTAACCTAACCTAACCTAACCTAACCTAACCTAACCTAACCTAACCTAACCTAACCTAACCTAACCTAACCTAACCTAACCTAACCTAACCTAACCTAACCTAACCTAACCTAACCTAACCTAACCTAACCTAACCTAACCTAACCTAACCTAACCTAACCTAACCTAACCTAACCTAACCTAACCTAACCTAACCTAACCTAACCTAACCTAACCTAACCTAACCTAACCTAACCTAACCTAACCTAACCTAACCTAACCTAACCTAACCTAACCTAACCTAACCTAACCTAACCTAACCTAACCTAACCTAACCTAACCTAACCTAACCTAACCTAACCTAACCTAACCTAACCTAACCTAACCTAACCTAACCTAACCTAACCTAACCTAACCTAACCTAACCTAACCTAACCTAACCTAACCTAACCTAACCTAACCTAACCTAACCTAACCTAACCTAACCTAACCTAACCTAACCTAACCTAACCTAACCTAACCTAACCTAACCTAACCTAACCTAACCTAACCTAACCTAACCTAACCTAACCTAACCTAACCTAACCTAACCTAACCTAACCTAACCTAACCTAACCTAACCTAACCTAACCTAACCTAACCTAACCTAACCTAACCTAACCTAACCTAACCTAACCTAACCTAACCTAACCTAACCTAACCTAACCTAACCTAACCTAACCTAACCTAACCTAACCTAACCTAACCTAACCTAACCTAACCTAACCTAACCTAACCTAACCTAACCTAACCTAACCTAACCTAACCTAACCTAACCTAACCTAACCTAACCTAACCTAACCTAACCTAACCTAACCTAACCTAACCTAACCTAACCTAACCTAACCTAACCTAACCTAACCTAACCTAACCTAACCTAACCTAACCTAACCTAACCTAACCTAACCTAACCTAACCTAACCTAACCTAACCTAACCTAACCTAACCTAACCTAACCTAACCTAACCTAACCTAACCTAACCTAACCTAACCTAACCTAACCTAACCTAACCTAACCTAACCTAACCTAACCTAACCTAACCTAACCTAACCTAACCTAACCTAACCTAACCTAACCTAACCTAACCTAACCTAACCTAACCTAACCTAACCTAACCTAACCTAACCTAACCTAACCTAACCTAACCTAACCTAACCTAACCTAACCTAACCTAACCTAACCTAACCTAACCTAACCTAACCTAACCTAACCTAACCTAACCTAACCTAACCTAACCTAACCTAACCTAACCTAACCTAACCTAACCTAACCTAACCTAACCTAACCTAACCTAACCTAACCTAACCTAACCTAACCTAACCTAACCTAACCTAACCTAACCTAACCTAACCTAACCTAACCTAACCTAACCTAACCTAACCTAACCTAACCTAACCTAACCTAACCTAACCTAACCTAACCTAACCTAACCTAACCTAACCTAACCTAACCTAACCTAACCTAACCTAACCTAACCTAACCTAACCTAACCTAACCTAACCTAACCTAACCTAACCTAACCTAACCTAACCTAACCTAACCTAACCTAACCTAACCTAACCTAACCTAACCTAACCTAACCTAACCTAACCTAACCTAACCTAACCTAACCTAACCTAACCTAACCTAACCTAACCTAACCTAACCTAACCTAACCTAACCTAACCTAACCTAACCTAACCTAACCTAACCTAACCTAACCTAACCTAACCTAACCTAACCTAACCTAACCTAACCTAACCTAACCTAACCTAACCTAACCTAACCTAACCTAACCTAACCTAACCTAACCTAACCTAACCTAACCTAACCTAACCTAACCTAACCTAACCTAACCTAACCTAACCTAACCTAACCTAACCTAACCTAACCTAACCTAACCTAACCTAACCTAACCTAACCTAACCTAACCTAACCTAACCTAACCTAACCTAACCTAACCTAACCTAACCTAACCTAACCTAACCTAACCTAACCTAACCTAACCTAACCTAACCTAACCTAACCTAACCTAACCTAACCTAACCTAACCTAACCTAACCTAACCTAACCTAACCTAACCTAACCTAACCTAACCTAACCTAACCTAACCTAACCTAACCTAACCTAACCTAACCTAACCTAACCTAACCTAACCTAACCTAACCTAACCTAACCTAACCTAACCTAACCTAACCTAACCTAACCTAACCTAACCTAACCTAACCTAACCTAACCTAACCTAACCTAACCTAACCTAACCTAACCTAACCTAACCTAACCTAACCTAACCTAACCTAACCTAACCTAACCTAACCTAACCTAACCTAACCTAACCTAACCTAACCTAACCTAACCTAACCTAACCTAACCTAACCTAACCTAACCTAACCTAACCTAACCTAACCTAACCTAACCTAACCTAACCTAACCTAACCTAACCTAACCTAACCTAACCTAACCTAACCTAACCTAACCTAACCTAACCTAACCTAACCTAACCTAACCTAACCTAACCTAACCTAACCTAACCTAACCTAACCTAACCTAACCTAACCTAACCTAACCTAACCTAACCTAACCTAACCTAACCTAACCTAACCTAACCTAACCTAACCTAACCTAACCTAACCTAACCTAACCTAACCTAACCTAACCTAACCTAACCTAACCTAACCTAACCTAACCTAACCTAACCTAACCTAACCTAACCTAACCTAACCTAACCTAACCTAACCTAACCTAACCTAACCTAACCTAACCTAACCTAACCTAACCTAACCTAACCTAACCTAACCTAACCTAACCTAACCTAACCTAACCTAACCTAACCTAACCTAACCTAACCTAACCTAACCTAACCTAACCTAACCTAACCTAACCTAACCTAACCTAACCTAACCTAACCTAACCTAACCTAACCTAACCTAACCTAACCTAACCTAACCTAACCTAACCTAACCTAACCTAACCTAACCTAACCTAACCTAACCTAACCTAACCTAACCTAACCTAACCTAACCTAACCTAACCTAACCTAACCTAACCTAACCTAACCTAACCTAACCTAACCTAACCTAACCTAACCTAACCTAACCTAACCTAACCTAACCTAACCTAACCTAACCTAACCTAACCTAACCTAACCTAACCTAACCTAACCTAACCTAACCTAACCTAACCTAACCTAACCTAACCTAACCTAACCTAACCTAACCTAACCTAACCTAACCTAACCTAACCTAACCTAACCTAACCTAACCTAACCTAACCTAACCTAACCTAACCTAACCTAACCTAACCTAACCTAACCTAACCTAACCTAACCTAACCTAACCTAACCTAACCTAACCTAACCTAACCTAACCTAACCTAACCTAACCTAACCTAACCTAACCTAACCTAACCTAACCTAACCTAACCTAACCTAACCTAACCTAACCTAACCTAACCTAACCTAACCTAACCTAACCTAACCTAACCTAACCTAACCTAACCTAACCTAACCTAACCTAACCTAACCTAACCTAACCTAACCTAACCTAACCTAACCTAACCTAACCTAACCTAACCTAACCTAACCTAACCTAACCTAACCTAACCTAACCTAACCTAACCTAACCTAACCTAACCTAACCTAACCTAACCTAACCTAACCTAACCTAACCTAACCTAACCTAACCTAACCTAACCTAACCTAACCTAACCTAACCTAACCTAACCTAACCTAACCTAACCTAACCTAACCTAACCTAACCTAACCTAACCTAACCTAACCTAACCTAACCTAACCTAACCTAACCTAACCTAACCTAACCTAACCTAACCTAACCTAACCTAACCTAACCTAACCTAACCTAACCTAACCTAACCTAACCTAACCTAACCTAACCTAACCTAACCTAACCTAACCTAACCTAACCTAACCTAACCTAACCTAACCTAACCTAACCTAACCTAACCTAACCTAACCTAACCTAACCTAACCTAACCTAACCTAACCTAACCTAACCTAACCTAACCTAACCTAACCTAACCTAACCTAACCTAACCTAACCTAACCTAACCTAACCTAACCTAACCTAACCTAACCTAACCTAACCTAACCTAACCTAACCTAACCTAACCTAACCTAACCTAACCTAACCTAACCTAACCTAACCTAACCTAACCTAACCTAACCTAACCTAACCTAACCTAACCTAACCTAACCTAACCTAACCTAACCTAACCTAACCTAACCTAACCTAACCTAACCTAACCTAACCTAACCTAACCTAACCTAACCTAACCTAACCTAACCTAACCTAACCTAACCTAACCTAACCTAACCTAACCTAACCTAACCTAACCTAACCTAACCTAACCTAACCTAACCTAACCTAACCTAACCTAACCTAACCTAACCTAACCTAACCTAACCTAACCTAACCTAACCTAACCTAACCTAACCTAACCTAACCTAACCTAACCTAACCTAACCTAACCTAACCTAACCTAACCTAACCTAACCTAACCTAACCTAACCTAACCTAACCTAACCTAACCTAACCTAACCTAACCTAACCTAACCTAACCTAACCTAACCTAACCTAACCTAACCTAACCTAACCTAACCTAACCTAACCTAACCTAACCTAACCTAACCTAACCTAACCTAACCTAACCTAACCTAACCTAACCTAACCTAACCTAACCTAACCTAACCTAACCTAACCTAACCTAACCTAACCTAACCTAACCTAACCTAACCTAACCTAACCTAACCTAACCTAACCTAACCTAACCTAACCTAACCTAACCTAACCTAACCTAACCTAACCTAACCTAACCTAACCTAACCTAACCTAACCTAACCTAACCTAACCTAACCTAACCTAACCTAACCTAACCTAACCTAACCTAACCTAACCTAACCTAACCTAACCTAACCTAACCTAACCTAACCTAACCTAACCTAACCTAACCTAACCTAACCTAACCTAACCTAACCTAACCTAACCTAACCTAACCTAACCTAACCTAACCTAACCTAACCTAACCATAGAAACATAAAAATTTTTGAGCTCAAAATTCAAATTTGACATACGAATTGTATCAAGATAGTTACCCTTGGATTTAGTAAATATTTTCCGACCCCATTTTCCGAAATTTTCACGCACCTTTGACGAATTTTCCAAAAATCCCATACTTTAACGAAATTTAACGAAATTTTTGCGAATAATCGATTTTTTACATATTGTCTGTACGTCTGGTGCGCGATCTGTCGCTGTAGATTCACTCCGGCGGCGGTCCTGCATACGTGTGCTGCTTCTCCTCCCGAGGACGACAAGAATAGTACCTGTGGACACAAAAACATACATTTATTAGTCAAAATTTTACATTTTTATACAAACTTTCACTAAAATTTCAAATTTTCCCATAAGCATCGATCGGCTTTTACGTTTTCCTGATAGAACTCGTTGAGCCGCATCTTTTATTCCTTTATAACGTTTCGATAGAATCCATACTTTTTGCAGTAGTTCAATTTTTCACAAATTTGGTCAACAAAATCACCTTTTTGGTGGAAAATTCCAAATTTTCCCTCGCAGGTATATCGGCTTTTACGATATTCGAGTAGTACTCGCCGAGCCGCTTCTTCTGACACCTCATTTGCGTGCGTAGCATCAATAGTTTTTGAAAAATTTGTCCGCCCACCCACCCTTTATTCGTTAGGTATATTAACTTTTTTGAGGGTATTGAAAAAATTTTAATTATTATATATTTTATTTGTGTTTTTATCTTTTTATAACTTTTACAAATCTTCTTTTAATGACCTGGCCCCTCTATACAGGGCCAAGAAACCGCATTTTAACGATTTATACTTAAAATTATTGTATATTGATTTTTTATTTACTGTAATTAATTTAACCGACGCAAACCTCCAACATGCCTCTCGCTCATTCCCCGCTAACCGCTAAGAAGGCTACAATTGAAGCAACACCCAAATCCGTATCTTTTGCCGACCCTCAAAGGTGTCTCTCCTTTTTGGACTCAGATGACAAACAGCACGATAATGTAGCTAGGGCAAGATACGAGCATAGTCTAAAAGATACACCTTTCGTACCACCTGAACTCAGAAAGCAAAGGATAAATGATGATAGAAGGAATGTCCTGGTCCAGGAGGGTAGGGAGCATATGAGGCGGATTGCGGAGGAGTTAGAGACGGCCAGGAACCTTAAAACCACAATAAAGGAGTCCATAAAACAGATGCTAGACGACCTAGAAGGCACTATATGCGACCTGGCCGAGTACGTCGAGACAAAAAATATCACACCAGGGTACCATCCCAGCATCCGCACACAAACCTCCCCGATGGCCCAGTCCAGCCCACATAAGATCGAGCTTGCTCTATCCAAACAAATGGAAGAGCAGGCTCGACTGATTAGGGAAAACACGGAGAAGCTGGAAGAATTGAGACAGATGGTCGCACAGCAGCCTGGCCCTTTGTCTTACGCAAACGTGGCGGCCCGCCCGGCCTTGGCGAAACCGGCCGAGCGTGGGGCCCTGCTGTCCCTTGTCGTAACATCGAAGGATGAGTTCGACACGGGAGAGCAGGTGCTCGACAGAGTTCGCGAAGCGGTCGACGCCAAGGACGGGTGGATACGCGTCGAGCGGGTGCGTAAGGCAAGGCACCAGAAGGTCGTGATGAGTTGCGCGACGGAGGCCGAGAGGGCAAAGTTGCGGCAGCGACTAGAGGGGGCAGGTAAAAACCTCGCCGTCGAGGAAGTGAAGAACAGGGACCCACTCCTCGTCCTCTGGGGCGTCAGCACCAGACTAACTGATGATGACGTCACCGGAGCGGTGAGGAGGCAGAACCCTGAAGTTTTTCACGGCCTCGACGGAGAGGAAGACCGCCTCCTTATAAAATACAAGAAAAAAGCGCGGAACCCGCAAGTTAACCACGTTGTGGT
>CAUYWV010000009.1:5000-45000 GCA_963576875.1 Acrobasis repandana | reverse complement strand
TAACCTAACCTAACCTAACCTAACCTAACCTAACCTAACCTAACCTAACCTAACCTAACCTAACGTGAGTACCTAACCTAACCTAACCTAACCTAACCTAACCTAACCTAACCTAACCTAACCTAACCTAACCTAACCTAACCTAACCTAACCTAACCTAACCTAACCTAACCTAACCTAACCTAACCTAACCTAACCTAACCTAACCTAACCTAACCTAACCTAACCTAACCTAACCTAACCTAACCTAACCTAACCTAACCTAACCTAACCTAACCTAACCTAACCTAACCTAACCTAACCTAACCTAACCTAACCTAACCTAACCTAACCTAACCTAACCTAACCTAACCTAACCTAACCTAACCTAACCTAACCTAACCTAACCTAACCTAACCTAACCTAACCTAACCTAACCTAACCTAACCTAACCTAACCTAACCTAACCTAACCTAACCTAACCTAACCTAACCTAACCTAACCTAACCTAACCTAACCTAACCTAACCTAACCTAACCTAACCTAACCTAACCTAACCTAACCTAACCTAACCTAACCTAACCTAACCTAACCTAACCTAACCTAACCTAACCTAACCTAACCTAACCTAACCTAACCTAACCTAACCTAACCTAACCTAACCTAACCTAACCTAACCTAACCTAACCTAACCTAACCTAACCTAACCTAACCTAACCTAACCTAACCTAACCTAACCTAACCTAACCTAACCTAACCTAACCTAACCTAACCTAACCTAACCTAACCTAACCTAACCTAACCTAACCTAACCTAACCTAACCTAACCTAACCTAACCTAACCTAACCTAACCTAACCTAACCTAACCTAACCTAACCTAACCTAACCTAACCTAACCTAACCTAACCTAACCTAACCTAACCTAACCTAACCTAACCTAACCTAACCTAACCTAACCTAACCTAACCTAACCTAACCTAACCTAACCTAACCTAACCTAACCTAACCTAACCTAACCTAACCTAACCTAACCTAACCTAACCTAACCTAACCTAACCTAACCTAACCTAACCTAACCTAACCTAACCTAACCTAACCTAACCTAACCTAACCTAACCTAACCTAACCTAACCTAACCTAACCTAACCTAACCTAACCTAACCTAACCTAACCTAACCTAACCTAACCTAACCTAACCTAACCTAACCTAACCTAACCTAACCTAACCTAACCTAACCTAACCTAACCTAACCTAACCTAACCTAACCTAACCTAACCTAACCTAACCTAACCTAACCTAACCTAACCTAACCTAACCTAACCTAACCTAACCTAACCTAACCTAACCTAACCTAACCTAACCTAACCTAACCTAACCTAACCTAACCTAACCTAACCTAACCTAACCTAACCTAACCTAACCTAACCTAACCTAACCTAACCTAACCTAACCTAACCTAACCTAACCTAACCTAACCTAACCTAACCTAACCTAACCTAACCTAACCTAACCTAACCTAACCTAACCTAACCTAACCTAACCTAACCTAACCTAACCTAACCTAACCTAACCTAACCTAACCTAACCTAACCTAACCTAACCTAACCTAACCTAACCTAACCTAACCTAACCTAACCTAACCTAACCTAACCTAACCTAACCTAACCTAACCTAACCTAACCTAACCTAACCTAACCTAACCTAACCTAACCTAACCTAACCTAACCTAACCTAACCTAACCTAACCTAACCTAACCTAACCTAACCTAACCTAACCTAACCTAACCTAACCTAACCTAACCTAACCTAACCTAACCTAACCTAACCTAACCTAACCTAACCTAACCTAACCTAACCTAACCTAACCTAACCTAACCTAACCTAACCTAACCTAACCTAACCTAACCTAACCTAACCTAACCTAACCTAACCTAACCTAACCTAACCTAACCTAACCTAACCTAACCTAACCTAACCTAACCTAACCTAACCTAACCTAACCTAACCTAACCTAACCTAACCTAACCTAACCTAACCTAACCTAACCTAACCTAACCTAACCTAACCTAACCTAACCTAACCTAACCTAACCTAACCTAACCTAACCTAACCTAACCTAACCTAACCTAACCTAACCTAACCTAACCTAACCTAACCTAACCTAACCTAACCTAACCTAACCTAACCTAACCTAACCTAACCTAACCTAACCTAACCTAACCTAACCTAACCTAACCTAACCTAACCTAACCTAACCTAACCTAACCTAACCTAACCTAACCTAACCTAACCTAACCTAACCTAACCTAACCTAACCTAACCTAACCTAACCTAACCTAACCTAACCTAACCTAACCTAACCTAACCTAACCTAACCTAACCTAACCTAACCTAACCTAACCTAACCTAACCTAACCTAACCTAACCTAACCTAACCTAACCTAACCTAACCTAACCTAACCTAACCTAACCTAACCTAACCTAACCTAACCTAACCTAACCTAACCTAACCTAACCTAACCTAACCTAACCTAACCTAACCTAACCTAACCTAACCTAACCTAACCTAACCTAACCTAACCTAACCTAACCTAACCTAACCTAACCTAACCTAACCTAACCTAACCTAACCTAACCTAACCTAACCTAACCTAACCTAACCTAACCTAACCTAACCTAACCTAACCTAACCTAACCTAACCTAACCTAACCTAACCTAACCTAACCTAACCTAACCTAACCTAACCTAACCTAACCTAACCTAACCTAACCTAACCTAACCTAACCTAACCTAACCTAACCTAACCTAACCTAACCTAACCTAACCTAACCTAACCTAACCTAACCTAACCTAACCTAACCTAACCTAACCTAACCTAACCTAACCTAACCTAACCTAACCTAACCTAACCTAACCTAACCTAACCTAACCTAACCTAACCTAACCTAACCTAACCTAACCTAACCTAACCTAACCTAACCTAACCTAACCTAACCTAACCTAACCTAACCTAACCTAACCTAACCTAACCTAACCTAACCTAACCTAACCTAACCTAACCTAACCTAACCTAACCTAACCTAACCTAACCTAACCTAACCTAACCTAACCTAACCTAACCTAACCTAACCTAACCTAACCTAACCTAACCTAACCTAACCTAACCTAACCTAACCTAACCTAACCTAACCTAACCTAACCTAACCTAACCTAACCTAACCTAACCTAACCTAACCTAACCTAACCTAACCTAACCTAACCTAACCTAACCTAACCTAACCTAACCTAACCTAACCTAACCTAACCTAACCTAACCTAACCTAACCTAACCTAACCTAACCTAACCTAACCTAACCTAACCTAACCTAACCTAACCTAACCTAACCTAACCTAACCTAACCTAACCTAACCTAACCTAACCTAACCTAACCTAACCTAACCTAACCTAACCTAACCTAACCTAACCTAACCTAACCTAACCTAACCTAACCTAACCTAACCTAACCTAACCTAACCTAACCTAACCTAACCTAACCTAACCTAACCTAACCTAACCTAACCTAACCTAACCTAACCTAACCTAACCTAACCTAACCTAACCTAACCTAACCTAACCTAACCTAACCTAACCTAACCTAACCTAACCTAACCTAACCTAACCTAACCTAACCTAACCTAACCTAACCTAACCTAACCTAACCTAACCTAACCTAACCTAACCTAACCTAACCTAACCTAACCTAACCTAACCTAACCTAACCTAACCTAACCTAACCTAACCTAACCTAACCTAACCTAACCTAACCTAACCTAACCTAACCTAACCTAACCTAACCTAACCTAACCTAACCTAACCTAACCTAACCTAACCTAACCTAACCTAACCTAACCTAACCTAACCTAACCTAACCTAACCTAACCTAACCTAACCTAACCTAACCTAACCTAACCTAACCTAACCTAACCTAACCTAACCTAACCTAACCTAACCTAACCTAACCTAACCTAACCTAACCTAACCTAACCTAACCTAACCTAACCTAACCTAACCTAACCTAACCTAACCTAACCTAACCTAACCTAACCTAACCTAACCTAACCTAACCTAACCTAACCTAACCTAACCTAACCTAACCTAACCTAACCTAACCTAACCTAACCTAACCTAACCTAACCTAACCTAACCTAACCTAACCTAACCTAACCTAACCTAACCTAACCTAACCTAACCTAACCTAACCTAACCTAACCTAACCTAACCTAACCTAACCTAACCTAACCTAACCTAACCTAACCTAACCTAACCTAACCTAACCTAACCTAACCTAACCTAACCTAACCTAACCTAACCTAACCTAACCTAACCTAACCTAACCTAACCTAACCTAACCTAACCTAACCTAACCTAACCTAACCTAACCTAACCTAACCTAACCTAACCTAACCTAACCTAACCTAACCTAACCTAACCTAACCTAACCTAACCTAACCTAACCTAACCTAACCTAACCTAACCTAACCTAACCTAACCTAACCTAACCTAACCTAACCTAACCTAACCTAACCTAACCTAACCTAACCTAACCTAACCTAACCTAACCTAACCTAACCTAACCTAACCTAACCTAACCTAACCTAACCTAACCTAACCTAACCTAACCTAACCTAACCTAACCTAACCTAACCTAACCTAACCTAACCTAACCTAACCTAACCTAACCTAACCTAACCTAACCTAACCTAACCTAACCTAACCTAACCTAACCTAACCTAACCTAACCTAACCTAACCTAACCTAACCTAACCTAACCTAACCTAACCTAACCTAACCTAACCTAACCTAACCTAACCTAACCTAACCTAACCTAACCTAACCTAACCTAACCTAACCTAACCTAACCTAACCTAACCTAACCTAACCTAACCTAACCTAACCTAACCTAACCTAACCTAACCTAACCTAACCTAACCTAACCTAACCTAACCTAACCTAACCTAACCTAACCTAACCTAACCTAACCTAACCTAACCTAACCTAACCTAACCTAACCTAACCTAACCTAACCTAACCTAACCTAACCTAACCTAACCTAACCTAACCTAACCTAACCTAACCTAACCTAACCTAACCTAACCTAACCTAACCTAACCTAACCTAACCTAACCTAACCTAACCTAACCTAACCTAACCTAACCTAACCTAACCTAACCTAACCTAACCTAACCTAACCTAACCTAACCTAACCTAACCTAACCTAACCTAACCTAACCTAACCTAACCTAACCTAACCTAACCTAACCTAACCTAACCTAACCTAACCTAACCTAACCTAACCTAACCTAACCTAACCTAACCTAACCTAACCTAACCTAACCTAACCTAACCTAACCTAACCTAACCTAACCTAACCTAACCTAACCTAACCTAACCTAACCTAACCTAACCTAACCTAACCTAACCTAACCTAACCTAACCTAACCTAACCTAACCTAACCTAACCTAACCTAACCTAACCTAACCTAACCTAACCTAACCTAACCTAACCTAACCTAACCTAACCTAACCTAACCTAACCTAACCTAACCTAACCTAACCTAACCTAACCTAACCTAACCTAACCTAACCTAACCTAACCTAACCTAACCTAACCTAACCTAACCTAACCTAACCTAACCTAACCTAACCTAACCTAACCTAACCTAACCTAACCTAACCTAACCTAACCTAACCTAACCTAACCTAACCTAACCTAACCTAACCTAACCTAACCTAACCTAACCTAACCTAACCTAACCTAACCTAACCTAACCTAACCTAACCTAACCTAACCTAACCTAACCTAACCTAACCTAACCTAACCTAACCTAACCTAACCTAACCTAACCTAACCTAACCTAACCTAACCTAACCTAACCTAACCTAACCTAACCTAACCTAACCTAACCTAACCTAACCTAACCTAACCTAACCTAACCTAACCTAACCTAACCTAACCTAACCTAACCTAACCTAACCTAACCTAACCTAACCTAACCTAACCTAACCTAACCTAACCTAACCTAACCTAACCTAACCTAACCTAACCTAACCTAACCTAACCTAACCTAACCTAACCTAACCTAACCTAACCTAACCTAACCTAACCTAACCTAACCTAACCTAACCTAACCTAACCTAACCTAACCTAACCTAACCTAACCTAACCTAACCTAACCTAACCTAACCTAACCTAACCTAACCTAACCTAACCTAACCTAACCTAACCTAACCTAACCTAACCTAACCTAACCTAACCTAACCTAACCTAACCTAACCTAACCTAACCTAACCTAACCTAACCTAACCTAACCTAACCTAACCTAACCTAACCTAACCTAACCTAACCTAACCTAACCTAACCTAACCTAACCTAACCTAACCTAACCTAACCTAACCTAACCTAACCTAACCTAACCTAACCTAACCTAACCTAACCTAACCTAACCTAACCTAACCTAACCTAACCTAACCTAACCTAACCTAACCTAACCTAACCTAACCTAACCTAACCTAACCTAACCTAACCTAACCTAACCTAACCTAACCTAACCTAACCTAACCTAACCTAACCTAACCTAACCTAACCTAACCTAACCTAACCTAACCTAACCTAACCTAACCTAACCTAACCTAACCTAACCTAACCTAACCTAACCTAACCTAACCTAACCTAACCTAACCTAACCTAACCTAACCTAACCTAACCTAACCTAACCTAACCTAACCTAACCTAACCTAACCTAACCTAACCTAACCTAACCTAACCTAACCTAACCTAACCTAACCTAACCTAACCTAACCTAACCTAACCTAACCTAACCTAACCTAACCTAACCTAACCTAACCTAACCTAACCTAACCTAACCTAACCTAACCTAACCTAACCTAACCTAACCTAACCTAACCTAACCTAACCTAACCTAACCTAACCTAACCTAACCTAACCTAACCTAACCTAACCTAACCTAACCTAACCTAACCTAACCTAACCTAACCTAACCTAACCTAACCTAACCTAACCTAACCTAACCTAACCTAACCTAACCTAACCTAACCTAACCTAACCTAACCTAACCTAACCTAACCTAACCTAACCTAACCTAACCTAACCTAACCTAACCTAACCTAACCTAACCTAACCTAACCTAACCTAACCTAACCTAACCTAACCTAACCTAACCTAACCTAACCTAACCTAACCTAACCTAACCTAACCTAACCTAACCTAACCTAACCTAACCTAACCTAACCTAACCTAACCTAACCTAACCTAACCTAACCTAACCTAACCTAACCTAACCTAACCTAACCTAACCTAACCTAACCTAACCTAACCTAACCTAACCTAACCTAACCTAACCTAACCTAACCTAACCTAACCTAACCTAACCTAACCTAACCTAACCTAACCTAACCTAACCTAACCTAACCTAACCTAACCTAACCTAACCTAACCTAACCTAACCTAACCTAACCTAACCTAACCTAACCTAACCTAACCTAACCTAACCTAACCTAACCTAACCTAACCTAACCTAACCTAACCTAACCTAACCTAACCTAACCTAACCTAACCTAACCTAACCTAACCTAACCTAACCTAACCTAACCTAACCTAACCTAACCTAACCTAACCTAACCTAACCTAACCTAACCTAACCTAACCTAACCTAACCTAACCTAACCTAACCTAACCTAACCTAACCTAACCTAACCTAACCTAACCTAACCTAACCTAACCTAACCTAACCTAACCTAACCTAACCTAACCTAACCTAACCTAACCTAACCTAACCTAACCTAACCTAACCTAACCTAACCTAACCTAACCTAACCTAACCTAACCTAACCTAACCTAACCTAACCTAACCTAACCTAACCTAACCTAACCTAACCTAACCTAACCTAACCTAACCTAACCTAACCTAACCTAACCTAACCTAACCTAACCTAACCTAACCTAACCTAACCTAACCTAACCTAACCTAACCTAACCTAACCTAACCTAACCTAACCTAACCTAACCTAACCTAACCTAACCTAACCTAACCTAACCTAACCTAACCTAACCTAACCTAACCTAACCTAACCTAACCTAACCTAACCTAACCTAACCTAACCTAACCTAACCTAACCTAACCTAACCTAACCTAACCTAACCTAACCTAACCTAACCTAACCTAACCTAACCTAACCTAACCTAACCTAACCTAACCTAACCTAACCTAACCTAACCTAACCTAACCTAACCTAACCTAACCTAACCTAACCTAACCTAACCTAACCTAACCTAACCTAACCTAACCTAACCTAACCTAACCTAACCTAACCTAACCTAACCTAACCTAACCTAACCTAACCTAACCTAACCTAACCTAACCTAACCTAACCTAACCTAACCTAACCTAACCTAACCTAACCTAACCTAACCTAACCTAACCTAACCTAACCTAACCTAACCTAACCTAACCTAACCTAACCTAACCTAACCTAACCTAACCTAACCTAACCTAACCTAACCTAACCTAACCTAACCTAACCTAACCTAACCTAACCTAACCTAACCTAACCTAACCTAACCTAACCTAACCTAACCTAACCTAACCTAACCTAACCTAACCTAACCTAACCTAACCTAACCTAACCTAACCTAACCTAACCTAACCTAACCTAACCTAACCTAACCTAACCTAACCTAACCTAACCTAACCTAACCTAACCTAACCTAACCTAACCTAACCTAACCTAACCTAACCTAACCTAACCTAACCTAACCTAACCTAACCTAACCTAACCTAACCTAACCTAACCTAACCTAACCTAACCTAACCTAACCTAACCTAACCTAACCTAACCTAACCTAACCTAACCTAACCTAACCTAACCTAACCTAACCTAACCTAACCTAACCTAACCTAACCTAACCTAACCTAACCTAACCTAACCTAACCTAACCTAACCTAACCTAACCTAACCTAACCTAACCTAACCTAACCTAACCTAACCTAACCTAACCTAACCTAACCTAACCTAACCTAACCTAACCTAACCTAACCTAACCTAACCTAACCTAACCTAACCTAACCTAACCTAACCTAACCTAACCTAACCTAACCTAACCTAACCTAACCTAACCTAACCTAACCTAACCTAACCTAACCTAACCTAACATAACCTAACCTAACCTAACCTAACCTAACCTAACCTAACCTAACCTAACCTAACCTAACCTAACCTAACCTAACCTAACCTAACCTAACCTAACCTAACCTAACCTAACCTAACCTAACCTAACCTAACCTAACCTAACCTAACCTAACCTAACCTAACCTAACCTAACCTAACCTAACCTAACCTAACCTAACCTAACCTAACCTAACCTAACCTAACCTAACCTAACCTAACCTAACCTAACCTAACCTAACCTAACCTAACCTAACCTAACCTAACCTAACCTAACCTAACCTAACCTAACCTAACCTAACCTAACCTAACCTAACCTAACCTAACCTAACCTAACCTAACCTAACCTAACCTAACCTAACCTAACCTAACCTAACCTAACCTAACCTAACCTAACCTAACCTAACCTAACCTAACCTAACCTAACCTAACCTAACCTAACCTAACCTAACCTAACCTAACCTAACCTAACCTAACCTAACCTAACCTAACCTAACCTAACCTAACCTAACCTAACCTAACCTAACCTAACCTAACCTAACCTAACCTAACCTAACCTAACCTAACCTAACCTAACCTAACCTAACCTAACCTAACCTAACCTAACCTAACCTAACCTAACCTAACCTAACCTAACCTAACCTAACCTAACCTAACCTAACCTAACCTAACCTAACCTAACCTAACCTAACCTAACCTAACCTAACCTAACCTATCCTAACCTAACCTAACCTAACCTAACCTAATCCTAACCTAACCTAACCTAACCTAACCTAACCTAACCTAACCTAACCTAACCTAACCTAACCTAACCTAACCTAACCTAACCTAACCTAACCTAACCTAACCTAACCTAACCTAACCTAACCTAACCTAACCTAACCTAACCTAACCTAACCTAACCTAACCTAACCTAACCTAACCTAACCTAACCTAACCTAACCTAACCTAACCTAACCTAACCTAACCTAACCTAACCTAACCTAACCTAACCTAACCTAACCTAACCTAACCTAACCTAACCTAACCTAACCTAACCTAACTAACCTAACCTAACCTAACCTAACCTAACCTAACCTAACCTAACCTAACCTAACCTAACCTAACCTAACCTAACCTAACCTAACCTAACCTAACCTAACCTAACCTAACCTAACCTAACCTAACCTAACCTAACCTAACCTAACCTAACCTAACCTAACCTAACCTAACCTAACCTAACCTAACCTAACCTAACCTAACCTAACCTAACCTAACCTAACCTAACCTAACCTAACCTAACCTAACCTAACCTAACCTAACCTAACCTAACCTAACCTAACCTAACCTAACCTAACCTAACCTAACCTAACCTAACCTAACCTAACCTAACCTAACCTAACCTAACCTAACCTAACCTAACCTAACCTAACCTAACCTAACCTAACCTAACCTAACCTAACCTAACCTAACCTAACCTAACCTAACCTAACCTAACCTAACCTAACCTAACCTAACCTAACCTAACCTAACCTAACCTAACCTAACCTAACCTAACCTAACCTAACCTAACCTAACCTAACCTAACCTAACCTAACCTAACCTAACCTAACCTAACCTAACCTAACCTAACCTAACCTAACCTAACCTAACCTAACCTAACCTAACCTAACCTAACCTAACCTAACCTAACCTAACCTAACCTAACCTAACCTAACCTAACCTAACCTAACCTAACCTAACCTAACCTAACCTAACCTAACCTAACCTAACCTAACCTAACCTAACCTAACCTAACCTAACCTAACCTAACCTAACCTAACCTAACCTAACCTAACCTAACCTAACCTAACCTAACCTAACCTAACCTAACCTAACCTAACCTAACCTAACCTAACCTAACCTAACCTAACCTAACCTAACCTAACCTAACCTAACCTAACCTAACCTAACCTAACCTAACCTAACCTAACCTAACCTAACCTAACCTAACCTAACCTAACCTAACCTAACCTAACCTAACCTAACCTAACCTAACCTAACCTAACCTAACCTAACCTAACCTAACCTAACCTAACCTAACCTAACCTAACCTAACCTAACCTAACCTAACCTAACCTAACCTAACCTAACCTAACCTAACCTAACCTAACCTAACCTAACCTAACCTAACCTAACCTAACCTAACCTAACCTAACCTAACCTAACCTAACCTAACCTAACCTAACCTAACCTAACCTAACCTAACCTAACCTAACCTAACCTAACCTAACCTAACCTAACCTAACCTAACCTAACCTAACCTAACCTAACCTAACCTAACCTAACCTAACCTAACCTAACCTAACCTAACCTAACCTAACCTAACCTAACCTAACCTAACCTAACCTAACCTAACCTAACCTAACCTAACCTAACCTAACCTAACCTAACCTAACCTAACCTAACCTAACCTAACCTAACCTAACCTAACCTAACCTAACCTAACCTAACCTAACCTAACCTAACCTAACCTAACCTAACCTAACCTAACCTAACCTAACCTAACCTAACCTAACCTAACCTAACCTAACCTAACCTAACCTAACCTAACCTAACCTAACCTAACCTAACCTAACCTAACCTAACCTAACCTAACCTAACCTAACCTAACCTAACCTAACCTAACCTAACCTAACCTAACCTAACCTAACCTAACCTAACCTAACCTAACCTAACCTAACCTAACCTAACCTAACCTAACCTAACCTAACCTAACCTAACCTAACCTAACCTAACCTAACCTAACCTAACCTAACCTAACCTAACCTAACCTAACCTAACCTAACCTAACCTAACCTAACCTAACCTAACCTAACCTAACCTAACCTAACCTAACCTAACCTAACCTAACCTAACCTAACCTAACCTAACCTAACCTAACCTAACCTAACCTAACCTAACCTAACCTAACCTAACCTAACCTAACCTAACCTAACCTAACCTAACCTAACCTAACCTAACCTAACCTAACCTAACCTAACCTAACCTAACCTAACCTAACCTAACCTAACCTAACCTAACCTAACCTAACCTAACCTAACCTAACCTAACCTAACCTAACCTAACCTAACCTAACCTAACCTAACCTAACCTAACCTAACCTAACCTAACCTAACCTAACCTAACCTAACCTAACCTAACCTAACCTAACCTAACCTAACCTAACCTAACCTAACCTAACCTAACCTAACCTAACCTAACCTAACCTAACCTAACCTAACCTAACCTAACCTAACCTAACCTAACCTAACCTAACCTAACCTAACCTAACCTAACCTAACCTAACCTAACCTAACCTAACCTAACCTAACCTAACCTAACCTAACCTAACCTAACCTAACCTAACCTAACCTAACCTAACCTAACCTAACCTAACCTAACCTAACCTAACCTAACCTAACCTAACCTAACCTAACCTAACCTAACCTAACCTAACCTAACCTAACCTAACCTAACCTAACCTAACCTAACCTAACCTAACCTAACCTAACCTAACCTAACCTAACCTAACCTAACCTAACCTAACCTAACCTAACCTAACCTAACCTAACCTAACCTAACCTAACCTAACCTAACCTAACCTAACCTAACCTAACCTAACCTAACCTAACCTAACCTAACCTAACCTAACCTAACCTAACCTAACCTAACCTAACCTAACCTAACCTAACCTAACCTAACCTAACCTAACCTAACCTAACCTAACCTAACCTAACCTAACCTAACCTAACCTAACCTAACCTAACCTAACCTAACCTAACCTAACCTAACCTAACCTAACCTAACCTAACCTAACCTAACCTAACCTAACCTAACCTAACCTAACCTAACCTAACCTAACCTAACCTAACCTAACCTAACCTAACCTAACCTAACCTAACCTAACCTAACCTAACCTAACCTAACCTAACCTAACCTAACCTAACCTAACCTAACCTAACCTAACCTAACCTAACCTAACCTAACCTAACCTAACCTAACCTAACCTAACCTAACCTAACCTAACCTAACCTAACCTAACCTAACCTAACCTAACCTAACCTAACCTAACCTAACCTAACCTAACCTAACCTAACCTAACCTAACCTAACCTAACCTAACCTAACCTAACCTAACCTAACCTAACCTAACCTAACCTAACCTAACCTAACCTAACCTAACCTAACCTAACCTAACCTAACCTAACCTAACCTAACCTAACCTAACCTAACCTAACCTAACCTAACCTAACCTAACCTAACCTAACCTAACCTAACCTAACCTAACCTAACCTAACCTAACCTAACCTAACCTAACCTAACCTAACCTAACCTAACCTAACCTAACCTAACCTAACCTAACCTAACCTAACCTAACCTAACCTAACCTAACCTAACCTAACCTAACCTAACCTAACCTAACCTAACCTAACCTAACCTAACCTAACCTAACCTAACCTAACCTAACCTAACCTAACCTAACCTAACCTAACCTAACCTAACCTAACCTAACCTAACCTAACCTAACCTAACCTAACCTAACCTAACCTAACCTAACCTAACCTAACCTAACCTAACCTAACCTAACCTAACCTAACCTAACCTAACCTAACCTAACCTAACCTAACCTAACCTAACCTAACCTAACCTAACCTAACCTAACCTAACCTAACCTAACCTAACCTAACCTAACCTAACCTAACCTAACCTAACCTAACCTAACCTAACCTAACCTAACCTAACCTAACCTAACCTAACCTAACCTAACCTAACCTAACCTAACCTAACCTAACCTAACCTAACCTAACCTAACCTAACCTAACCTAACCATAACCTAACCTAACCTAACCTAACCTAACCTAACCTAACCTAACCTAACCTAACCTAACCTAACCTAACCTAACCTAACCTAACCTAACCTAACCTAACCTAACCTAACCTAACCTAACCTAACCTAACCTAACCTAACCTAACCTAACCTAACCTAACCTAACCTAACCTAACCTAACCTAACCTAACCTAACCTAACCTAACCTAACCTAACCTAACCTAACCTAACCTAACCTAACCTAACCTAACCTAACCTAACCTAACCTAACCTAACCTAACCTAACCTAACCTAACCTAACCTAACCTAACCTAACCTAACCTAACCTAACCTAACCTAACCTAACCTAACCTAACCTAACCTAACCTAACCTAACCTAACCTAACCTAACCTAACCTAACCTAACCTAACCTAACCTAACCTAACCTAACCTAACCTAACCTAACCTAACCTAACCTAACCTAACCTAACCTAACCTAACCTAACCTAACCTAACCTAACCTAACCTAACCTAACCTAACCTAACCTAACCTAACCTAACCTAACCTAACCTAACCTAACCTAACCTAACCTAACCTAACCTAACCTAACCTAACCTAACCTAACCTAACCTAACCTAACCTAACCTAACCTAACCTAACCTAACCTAACCTAACCTAACCTAACCTAACCTAACCTAACCTAACCTAACCTAACCTAACCTAACCTAACCTAACCTAACCTAACCTAACCTAACCTAACCTAACCTAACCTAACCTAACCTAACCTAACCTAACCTAACCTAACCTAACCTAACCTAACCTAACCTAACCTAACCTAACCTAACCTAACCTAACCTAACCTAACCTAACCTAACCTAACCTAACCTAACCTAACCTAACCTAACCTAACCTAACCTAACCTAACCTAACCTAACCTAACCTAACCTAACCTAACCTAACCTAACCTAACCTAACCTAACCTAACCTAACCTAACCTAACCTAACCTAACCTAACCTAACCTAACCTAACCTAACCTAACCTAACCTAACCTAACCTAACCTAACCTAACCTAACCTAACCTAACCTAACCTAACCTAACCTAACCTAACCTAACCTAACCTAACCTAACCTAACCTAACCTAACCTAACCTAACCTAACCTAACCTAACCTAACCTAACCTAACCTAACCTAACCTAACCTAACCTAACCTAACCTAACCTAACCTAACCTAACCTAACCTAACCTAACCTAACCTAACCTAACCTAACCTAACCTAACCTAACCTAACCTAACCTAACCTAACCTAACCTAACCTAACCTAACCTAACCTAACCTAACCTAACCTAACCTAACCTAACCTAACCTAACCTAACCTAACCTAACCTAACCTAACCTAACCTAACCTAACCTAACCTAACCTAACCTAACCTAACCTAACCTAACCTAACCTAACCTAACCTAACCTAACCTAACCTAACCTAACCTAACCTAACCTAACCTAACCTAACCTAACCTAACCTAACCTAACCTAACCTAACCTAACCTAACCTAACCTAACCTAACCTAACCTAACCTAACCTAACCTAACCTAACCTAACCTAACCTAACCTAACCTAACCTAACCTAACCTAACCTAACCTAACCTAACCTAACCTAACCTAACCTAACCTAACCTAACCTAACCTAACCTAACCTAACCTAACCTAACCTAACCTAACCTAACCTAACCTAACCTAACCTAACCTAACCTAACCTAACCTAACCTAACCTAACCTAACCTAACCTAACCTAACCTAACCTAACCTAACCTAACCTAACCTAACCTAACCTAACCTAACCTAACCTAACCTAACCTAACCTAACCTAACCTAACCTAACCTAACCTAACCTAACCTAACCTAACCTAACCTAACCTAACCTAACCTAACCTAACCTAACCTAACCTAACCTAACCTAACCTAACCTAACCTAACCTAACCTAACCTAACCTAACCTAACCTAACCTAACCTAACCTAACCTAACCTAACCTAACCTAACCTAACCTAACCTAACCTAACCTAACCTAACCTAACCTAACCTAACCTAACCTAACCTAACCTAACCTAACCTAACCTAACCTAACCTAACCTAACCTAACCTAACCTAACCTAACCTAACCTAACCTAACCTAACCTAACCTAACCTAACCTAACCTAACCTAACCTAACCTAACCTAACCTAACCTAACCTAACCTAACCTAACCTAACCTAACCTAACCTAACCTAACCTAACCTAACCTAACCTAACCTAACCTAACCTAACCTAACCTAACCTAACCTAACCTAACCTAACCTAACCTAACCTAACCTAACCTAACCTAACCTAACCTAACCTAACCTAACCTAACCTAACCTAACCTAACCTAACCTAACCTAACCTAACCTAACCTAACCTAACCTAACCTAACCTAACCTAACCTAACCTAACCTAACCTAACCTAACCTAACCTAACCTAACCTAACCTAACCTAACCTAACCTAACCTAACCTAACCTAACCTAACCTAACCTAACCTAACCTAACCTAACCTAACCTAACCTAACCTAACCTAACCTAACCTAACCTAACCTAACCTAACCTAACCTAACCTAACCTAACCTAACCTAACCTAACCTAACCTAACCTAACCTAACCTAACCTAACCTAACCTAACCTAACCTAACCTAACCTAACCTAACCTAACCTAACCTAACCTAACCTAACCTAACCTAACCTAACCTAACCTAACCTAACCTAACCTAACCTAACCTAACCTAACCTAACCTAACCTAACCTAACCTAACCTAACCTAACCTAACCTAACCTAACCTAACCTAACCTAACCTAACCTAACCTAACCTAACCTAACCTAACCTAACCTAACCTAACCTAACCTAACCTAACCTAACCTAACCTAACCTAACCTAACCTAACCTAACCTAACCTAACCTAACCTAACCTAACCTAACCTAACCTAACCTAACCTAACCTAACCTAACCTAACCTAACCTAACCTAACCTAACCTAACCTAACCTAACCTAACCTAACCTAACCTAACCTAACCTAACCTAACCTAACCTAACCTAACCTAACCTAACCTAACCTAACCTAACCTAACCTAACCTAACCTAACCTAACCTAACCTAACCTAACCTAACCTAACCTAACCTAACCTAACCTAACCTAACCTAACCTAACCTAACCTAACCTAACCTAACCTAACCTAACCTAACCTAACCTAACCTAACCTAACCTAACCTAACCTAACCTAACCTAACCTAACCTAACCTAACCTAACCTAACCTAACCTAACCTAACCTAACCTAACCTAACCTAACCTAACCTAACCTAACCTAACCTAACCTAACCTAACCTAACCTAACCTAACCTAACCTAACCTAACCTAACCTAACCTAACCTAACCTAACCTAACCTAACCTAACCTAACCTAACCTAACCTAACCTAACCTAACCTAACCTAACCTAACCTAACCTAACCTAACCTAACCTAACCTAACCTAACCTAACCTAACCTAACCTAACCTAACCTAACCTAACCTAACCTAACCTAACCTAACCTAACCTAACCTAACCTAACCTAACCTAACCTAACCTAACCTAACCTAACCTAACCTAACCTAACCTAACCTAACCTAACCTAACCTAACCTAACCTAACCTAACCTAACCTAACCTAACCTAACCTAACCTAACCTAACCTAACCTAACCTAACCTAACCTAACCTAACCTAACCTAACCTAACCTAACCTAACCTAACCTAACCTAACCTAACCTAACCTAACCTAACCTAACCTAACCTAACCTAACCTAACCTAACCTAACCTAACCTAACCTAACCTAACCTAACCTAACCTAACCTAACCTAACCTAACCTAACCTAACCTAACCTAACCTAACCTAACCTAACCTAACCTAACCTAACCTAACCTAACCTAACCTAACCTAACCTAACCTAACCTAACCTAACCTAACCTAACCTAACCTAACCTAACCTAACCTAACCTAACCTAACCTAACCTAACCTAACCTAACCTAACCTAACCTAACCTAACCTAACCTAACCTAACCTAACCTAACCTAACCTAACCTAACCTAACCTAACCTAACCTAACCTAACCTAACCTAACCTAACCTAACCTAACCTAACCTAACCTAACCTAACCTAACCTAACCTAACCTAACCTAACCTAACCTAACCTAACCTAACCTAACCTAACCTAACCTAACCTAACCTAACCTAACCTAACCTAACCTAACCTAACCTAACCTAACCTAACCTAACCTAACCTAACCTAACCTAACCTAACCTAACCTAACCTAACCTAACCTAACCTAACCTAACCTAACCTAACCTAACCTAACCTAACCTAACCTAACCTAACCTAACCTAACCTAACCTAACCTAACCTAACCTAACCTAACCTAACCTAACCTAACCTAACCTAACCTAACCTAACCTAACCTAACCTAACCTAACCTAACCTAACCTAACCTAACCTAACCTAACCTAACCTAACCTAACCTAACCTAACCTAACCTAACCTAACCTAACCTAACCTAACCTAACCTAACCTAACCTAACCTAACCTAACCTAACCTAACCTAACCTAACCTAACCTAACCTAACCTAACCTAACCTAACCTAACCTAACCTAACCTAACCTAACCTAACCTAACCTAACCTAACCTAACCTAACCTAACCTAACCTAACCTAACCTAACCTAACCTAACCTAACCTAACCTAACCTAACCTAACCTAACCTAACCTAACCTAACCTAACCTAACCTAACCTAACCTAACCTAACCTAACCTAACCTAACCTAACCTAACCTAACCTAACCTAACCTAACCTAACCTAACCTAACCTAACCTAACCTAACCTAACCTAACCTAACCTAACCTAACCTAACCTAACCTAACCTAACCTAACCTAACCTAACCTAACCTAACCTAACCTAACCTAACCTAACCTAACCTAACCTAACCTAACCTAACCTAACCTAACCTAACCTAACCTAACCTAACCTAACCTAACCTAACCTAACCTAACCTAACCTAACCTAACCTAACCTAACCTAACCTAACCTAACCTAACCTAACCTAACCTAACCTAACCTAACCTAACCTAACCTAACCTAACCTAACCTAACCTAACCTAACCTAACCTAACCTAACCTAACCTAACCTAACCTAACCTAACCTAACCTAACCTAACCTAACCTAACCTAACCTAACCTAACCTAACCTAACCTAACCTAACCTAACCTAACCTAACCTAACCTAACCTAACCTAACCTAACCTAACCTAACCTAACCTAACCTAACCTAACCTAACCTAACCTAACCTAACCTAACCTAACCTAACCTAACCTAACCTAACCTAACCTAACCTAACCTAACCTAACCTAACCTAACCTAACCTAACCTAACCTAACCTAACCTAACCTAACCTAACCTAACCTAACCTAACCTAACCTAACCTAACCTAACCTAACCTAACCTAACCTAACCTAACCTAACCTAACCTAACCTAACCTAACCTAACCTAACCTAACCTAACCTAACCTAACCTAACCTAACCTAACCTAACCTAACCTAACCTAACCTAACCTAACCTAACCTAACCTAACCTAACCTAACCTAACCTAACCTAACCTAACCTAACCTAACCTAACCTAACCTAACCTAACCTAACCTAACCTAACCTAACCTAACCTAACCTAACCTAACCTAACCTAACCTAACCTAACCTAACCTAACCTAACCTAACCTAACCTAACCTAACCTAACCTAACCTAACCTAACCTAACCTAACCTAACCTAACCTAACCTAACCTAACCTAACCTAACCTAACCTAACCTAACCTAACCTAACCTAACCTAACCTAACCTAACCTAACCTAACCTAACCTAACCTAACCTAACCTAACCTAACCTAACCTAACCTAACCTAACCTAACCTAACCTAACCTAACCTAACCTAACCTAACCTAACCTAACCTAACCTAACCTAACCTAACCTAACCTAACCTAACCTAACCTAACCTAACCTAACCTAACCTAACCTAACCTAACCTAACCTAACCTAACCTAACCTAACCTAACCTAACCTAACCTAACCTAACCTAACCTAACCTAACCTAACCTAACCTAACCTAACCTAACCTAACCTAACCTAACCTAACCTAACCTAACCTAACCTAACCTAACCTAACCTAACCTAACCTAACCTAACCTAACCTAACCTAACCTAACCTAACCTAACCTAACCTAACCTAACCTAACCTAACCTAACCTAACCTAACCTAACCTAACCTAACCTAACCTAACCTAACCTAACCTAACCTAACCTAACCTAACCTAACCTAACCTAACCTAACCTAACCTAACCTAACCTAACCTAACCTAACCTAACCTAACCTAACCTAACCTAACCTAACCTAACCTAACCTAACCTAACCTAACCTAACCTAACCTAACCTAACCTAACCTAACCTAACCTAACCTAACCTAACCTAACCTAACCTAACCTAACCTAACCTAACCTAACCTAACCTAACCTAACCTAACCTAACCTAACCTAACCTAACCTAACTAACCTAACCTAACCTAACCTAACCTAACCTAACCTAACCTAACCTAACCTAACCTAACCTAACCTAACCTAACCTAACCTAACCTAACCTAACCTAACCTAACCTAACCTAACCTAACCTAACCTAACCTAACCTAACCTAACCTAACCTAACCTAACCTAACCTAACCTAACCTAACCTAACCTAACCTAACCTAACCTAACCTAACCTAACCTAACCTAACCTAACCTAACCTAACCTAACCTAACCTAACCTAACCTAACCTAACCTAACCTAACCTAACCTAACCTAACCTAACCTAACCTAACCTAACCTAACCTAACCTAACCTAACCTAACCTAACCTAACCTAACCTAACCTAACCTAACCTAACCTAACCTAACCTAACCTAACCTAACCTAACCTAACCTAACCTAACCTAACCTAACCTAACCTAACCTAACCTAACCTAACCTAACCTAACCTAACCTAACCTAACCTAACCTAACCTAACCTAACCTAACCTAACCTAACCTAACCTAACCTAACCTAACCTAACCTAACCTAACCTAACCTAACCTAACCTAACCTAACCTAACCTAACCTAACCTAACCTAACCTAACCTAACCTAACCTAACCTAACCTAACCTAACCTAACCTAACCTAACCTAACCTAACCTAACCTAACCTAACCTAACCTAACCTAACCTAACCTAACCTAACCTAACCTAACCTAACCTAACCTAACCTAACCTAACCTAACCTAACCTAACCTAACCTAACCTAACCTAACCTAACCTAACCTAACCTAACCTAACCTAACCTAACCTAACCTAACCTAACCTAACCTAACCTAACCTAACCTAACCTAACCTAACCTAACCTAACCTAACCTAACCTAACCTAACCTAACCTAACCTAACCTAACCTAACCTAACCTAACCTAACCTAACCTAACCTAACCTAACCTAACCTAACCTAACCTAACCTAACCTAACCTAACCTAACCTAACCTAACCTAACCTAACCTAACCTAACCTAACCTAACCTAACCTAACCTAACCTAACCTAACCTAACCTAACCTAACCTAACCTAACCTAACCTAACCTAACCTAACCTAACCTAACCTAACCTAACCTAACCTAACCTAACCTAACCTAACCTAACCTAACCTAACCTAACCTAACCTAACCTAACCTAACCTAACCTAACCTAACCTAACCTAACCTAACCTAACCTAACCTAACCTAACCTAACCTAACCTAACCTAACCTAACCTAACCTAACCTAACCTAACCTAACCTAACCTAACCTAACCTAACCTAACCTAACCTAACCTAACCTAACCTAACCTAACCTAACCTAACCTAACCTAACCTAACCTAACCTAACCTAACCTAACCTAACCTAACCTAACCTAACCTAACCTAACCTAACCTAACCTAACCTAACCTAACCTAACCTAACCTAACCTAACCTAACCTAACCTAACCTAACCTAACCTAACCTAACCTAACCTAACCTAACCTAACCTAACCTAACCTAACCTAACCTAACCTAACCTAACCTAACCTAACCTAACCTAACCTAACCTAACCTAACCTAACCTAACCTAACCTAACCTAACCTAACCTAACCTAACCTAACCTAACCTAACCTAACCTAACCTAACCTAACCTAACCTAACCTAACCTAACCTAACCTAACCTAACCTAACCTAACCTAACCTAACCTAACCTAACCTAACCTAACCTAACCTAACCTAACCTAACCTAACCTAACCTAACCTAACCTAACCTAACCTAACCTAACCTAACCTAACCTAACCTAACCTAACCTAACCTAACCTAACCTAACCTAACCTAACCTAACCTAACCTAACCTAACCTAACCTAACCTAACCTAACCTAACCTAACCTAACCTAACCTAACCTAACCTAACCTAACCTAACCTAACCTAACCTAACCTAACCTAACCTAACCTAACCTAACCTAACCTAACCTAACCTAACCTAACCTAACCTAACCTAACCTAACCTAACCTAACCTAACCTAACCTAACCTAACCTAACCTAACCTAACCTAACCTAACCTAACCTAACCTAACCTAACCTAACCTAACCTAACCTAACCTAACCTAACCTAACCTAACCTAACCTAACCTAACCTAACCTAACCTAACCTAACCTAACCTAACCATAGAAACATAAAAATTTTTGAGCTCAAAATTCAAATTTGACATACGAATTGTATCAAGATAGTTACCCTTGGATTTAGTAAATATTTTCCGACCCCATTTTCCGAAATTTTCACGCACCTTTGACGAATTTTCCAAAAATCCCATACTTTAACGAAATTTAACGAAATTTTTGCGAATAATCGATTTTTTACATATTGTCTGTACGTCTGGTGCGCGATCTGTCGCTGTAGATTCACTCCGGCGGCGGTCCTGCATACGTGTGCTGCTTCTCCTCCCGAGGACGACAAGAATAGTACCTGTGGACACAAAAACATACATTTATTAGTCAAAATTTTACATTTTTATACAAACTTTCACTAAAATTTCAAATTTTCCCATAAGCATCGATCGGCTTTTACGTTTTCCTGATAGAACTCGTTGAGCCGCATCTTTTATTCCTTTATAACGTTTCGATAGAATCCATACTTTTTGCAGTAGTTCAATTTTTCACAAATTTGGTCAACAAAATCACCTTTTTGGTGGAAAATTCCAAATTTTCCCTCGCAGGTATATCGGCTTTTACGATATTCGAGTAGTACTCGCCGAGCCGCTTCTTCTGACACCTCATTTGCGTGCGTAGCATCAATAGTTTTTGAAAAATTCGAGTGCGGTCCTATTTTGGTATTGCTTAAGTCTACCTAGGCCTGTAAAAATTCTCATACATTCTATAGAAACATAAAAATTTTTGAGCTCAAAATTCAAATTTGACATACGAATTGTATCAAGATAGTTACCCTTGGATTTAGTAAATATTTTCCGACCCCATTTTCCGAAATTTTCACGCACCTTTGACGAATTTTCCAAAAATCCCATACTTTAACGAAATTTAACGAAATTTTTGCGAATAATCGATTTTTTACATATTGTCTGTACGTCTGGTGCGCGATCTGTCGCTGTAGATTCACTCCGGCGGCGGTCCTGCATACGTGTGCTGCTTCTCCTCCCGAGGACGACAAGAATAGTACCTGTGGACACAAAAACATACATTTATTAGTCAAAATTTTACATTTTTATACAAACTTTCACTAAAATTTCAAATTTTCCCATAAGCATCGATCGGCTTTTACGTTTTCCTGATAGAACTCGTTGAGCCGCATCTTTTATTCCTTTATAACGTTTCGATAGAATCCATACTTTTTGCAGTAGTTCAATTTTTCACAAATTTGGTCAACAAAATCACCTTTTTGGTGGAAAATTCCAAATTTTCCCTCGCAGGTATATCGGCTTTTACGATATTCGAGTAGTACTCGCCGAGCCGCTTCTTCTGACACCTCATTTGCGTGCGTAGCATCAATAGTTTTTGAAAAATTTGCCCGCCCACCCACCCTTTATTCGTTAGGTATATTAACTTTTTTGAGGGTATTGAAAAAATTTTAATTATTATATATTTTATTTGTGTTTTTATCTTTTTATAACTTTTACAAATCTTCTTTTAATGACCTGGCCCCTCTATACAGGGCCAAGAAACCGCATTTTAACGATTTATACTTAAAATTATTGTATATTGATTTTTTATTTACTGTAATTAATTTAACCGACGCAAACCTCCAACATGCCTCTCGCTCATTCCCCGCTAACCGCTAAGAAGGCTACAATTGAAGCAACACCCAAATCCGTATCTTTTGCCGACCCTCAAAGGTGTCTCTCCTTTTTGGACTCAGATGACAAACAGCACGATAATGTAGCTAGGGCAAGATACGAGCATAGTCTAAAAGATACACCTTTCGTACCACCTGAACTCAGAAAGCAAAGGATAAATGATGATAGAAGGAATGTCCTGGTCCAGGAGGGTAGGGAGCATATGAGGCGGATTGCGGAGGAGTTAGAGACGGCCAGGAACCTTAAAACCACAATAAAGGAGTCCATAAAACAGATGCTAGACGACCTAGAAGGCACTATATGCGACCTGGCCGAGTACGTCGAGACAAAAAATATCACACCAGGGTACCATCCCAGCATCCGCACACAAACCTCCCCGATGGCCCAGTCCAGCCCACATAAGATCGAGCTTGCTCTATCCAAACAAATGGAAGAGCAGGCTCGACTGATTAGGGAAAACACGGAGAAGCTGGAAGAATTGAGACAGATGGTCGCACAGCAGCCTGGCCCTTTGTCTTACGCAAACGTGGCGGCCCGCCCGGCCTTGGCGAAACCGACCGAGCGTGGGGCCCTGCTGTCCCTTGTCGTAACATCGAAGGATGAGTTCGACACGGGAGAGCAGGTGCTCGACAGAGTTCGCGAAGCGGTCGACGCCAAGGACGGGTGGATACGCGTCGAGCGGGTGCGTAAGGCAAGGCACCAGAAGGTCGTGATGAGTTGCGCGACGGAGGCCGAGAGGGCAAAGTTGCGGCAGCGACTAGAGGGGGCAGGTAAAAACCTCGCCGTCGAGGAAGTGAAGAACAGGGACCCACTCCTCGTCCTCTGGGGCGTCAGCACCAGACTAACTGATGATGACGTCACCGGAGCGGTGAGGAGGCAGAACCCTGAAGTTTTTCACGGCCTCGACGGAGAGGAAGACCGCCTCCTTATAAAATACAAGAAAAAAGCGCGGAACCCGCAAGTTAACCACGTTGTGGTCAGCACATCGCCGGCCATATGGAGGAGGGCAGTTAATGCCGGTACCCTCCGTGTGGACCTTCAGCACGTAAGGGTGGCCGACCAATCCCCCCTCGTGCAGTGCTCTCGCTGTCTGGCCTACGGCCACAGCAGGAGGTTCTGTAGCGAGGAGGTGGACTCGTGTAGCCACTGCGGAGGTCCACACGTAAAGTCGGAGTGTGCTGGCTACAAGGCTGGCACTGCGGCATCATGCCGCAATTGCATAAAGGCGGGCATCGATAGGGCAGACCACAATGCCTTTGGCGGCGACTGCACACTGAGACACAAATGGGACGCGATTGCGAGGTCAGCGACTGCGTATTCCTGACCTCGCAATCTGCGCAGACCCACAGGTACATGGCATGGTCGCTGACGCCCCGCACCCCAGTACATTCAACACAACTTTTACTAGAAAAGCCAGGTTGTAATGACTATAGTTGGTAGTAAACAGAGCGGGGCGCCGCGACTTAACCGTGTGCCGAGTCTATGGGCAGTCGGCGATAAAGGCGGTGTCATCCGGGCAATGGGGTATCTCCCTCTCCAACTATTGAACGAAAATAACTGTGCATTATTTAATAAATAATCACATTATTCTGTAAATAATCCAGACGAGTAAAAGAGGGAGGGAAATACCCCAATGTAACAGGGTGTGAAATAAATTTTTCACTACTAAAGTAAAAATTATAATCCTAATGCATATATATAATTAAATTGTACATATAATTACAGATGAACAAAAGTGTCAAAATAGTATTTATAATAATGTTTAAAAGTACAATACTGTTAATAACTAAAATAAAATTAGTATCAATAATATTAAAAACTAAGGTAATGAAGTATGTTAGTTATAAAGAAGTCTTTTAAATAATCAAATCAATATATTGAATATATAATAGATAGTTATCAGAATAGTAAAAGTAAAAGATGTTAATAATACATATTTACTTAAAAAGTAAGAGTAAAAGAAATGTATAAAAATGAATATAAAATATAAATACTTATTAATATAACAATATTTTAACATATATTAGATAGTTATTAGAATTAAAAAACAGCTAGAAATGTAAATTATAGATAAATTATATATATTTGAAATGTAATAACAAAAGAATAGAAAAAGTAAACTAGATTTTGAAAATCGCAAACAAAGGAAAGAAAAATTTGTAACACTAATGCCCTATCTATCCCCATCAAACAAAAATGAAAAATGTTAATAACCAGAAATTGTAAATCAAAGATGTACCCAAAAATTTTTTTTAAAAATAAATATTGTAAATAATTATAAATAAGAGAAAATAGTCTCCGATAATGTTGGAGGTTGAAGTTTGTAAAGGCGCAGTGAGCAGGGGGTGTTTTAGCCGGTGCAACCCCGGCACTATCTGAGTCCTCCATTCTCAGATGTCCGTAAGGGATTTCACCACCTGCCCACTAGTTATAAAAAAAAAAAAAAAAAAAAAAAACCTAACCTAACCTAACCTAACCTAACCTAACCTAACATAACCTAACCTAACCTAACCTAACCTAACCTAACCTAACCTAACCTAACCTAACCTAACCTAACCTAACCTAACCTAACCGAGTTGCGCTCCGTCAGCCGAGCCGTGCACACGTGTTCCGCGCTCCGCTCCCGGAAAAAATAGCTTTTATGGACTTAGTGCTGCAAAAGTGTAGGATTTTATAGTGCAGTGATAGAAAACAGTGTTCGGGAGCGTGGTAGTGTAGAAGTGTGCCCGGGGCTCGGCTGGAGACTACTGGCACGCTGAGAAAGCTTTGCCTAGACACGTTTTTGGTGAGTGCTGCGCATTTTTAAAGACCCAGTTTTACCAAACTATACAAGTTTTATACCTGACCCCCAGCCCGTGTTTATCCGGGTGGCGCATGCCATTTCTATATGAAAAATCACCACGTGTCACGGAGTGCAACGCCGTTAGGTTTGCTTAGGATAGGTTAGGTACAAAAATTTTTTAAATAGTGACCATTTTTACGACACTGGCTCCCTTCTACAGAGCCAGGAGATTTAATAATTTTAGTTCTACCCCTTTTTGTAAATAATTTTATCTTTACTCGATTCAACAAGCCGACCTTGTTTTTAATTTTTTAATTTGACCTTTTGACCTTTTAATTTATTATTTTATACTTTTATTCTTGACGCGACCCCTAATATGAGCTCTGACTCGGAATATGGCGTGACGTTAGCGCATAGCATTTTTAAAAGACGGCGGGCCTTGCCACGTAGGCCGGGCTTCGAAACGCACGCCAGGATGAGCCCCCCAATCAGTCTGGAGGACTGGGACGACGCGCAGGGCGGGGAGGTCGCAGTAGGCGATGAATCCTCCCCAGACGTTAGCGTAAGGGATAGGCCTGCTAAGAGGGCGAGGAGAAACCTACACTTCTCCCCGCCCTCGGAGCAGGATAAACAAGAAAAGGACGGATATAGTCCGGACCCGACACCGGCCCCAGCCTTTGCCAGTCGCACCGCTGAAGCGGAAGTCCACTTGTCCAGGGCCAGGAAGCTCCTCGACGGCTCCAGAAACCTGAAAACGGAAATCAAGTTTGGAGTCGTCGGGGCGATCGAGGCCTTGTTCAGGTTGGTGGAAGCCGGCGATGAGGCTGCCAAACGGGGGGGCGCGGCCCCGGCCCCGACACAGGCTACGAGTGTAGAGAGTGACGCGGCTGCCGTGCTTGCTCTCACCACCAAGGTGGAGGAGCAGGCGGGACAGCTGAGGGAAAACACGGAGATGCTCGGAGAGATCAAACAAATGCTGTCAAGCGTGTGTTTGGCCTCTTCGAGCGCCCAAACAGGCGGAAGCACCTCGTACGCCGACGCCGTGGCCCGCCCGGCCAAGGCACGACTTGCCGAACGGGGGGCCCTGCTCTCGCTTGTCGTAGCGTCAGAAGACGCGGGCGACACGGGGGAGCAGGTCCTCAACAAAATCCGAGAGGCGGTCGATGCTAAGGAGGGGTGGGTCAGGGTTGAGCGGGTACGAAAGTGCAAAAACCAGAAGGTAGTTGTAAGCCTGGAGTCGGAGACGGAGCGGAAAAAGGTTCGAGAGCGATTAGAAAAAAGTGGGAAGCGCCTGGTCGTCGAGGAGGCGAAGAATAGGGATCCGCTCCTCATCCTTAGGGGTGTCCGCACACATAATAGTGATGAGGACATCCTTAAGGCTTTGAGGAACCAAAACCCCGATGTTTTTCGCGGCCTCGAGGACCAGGACGGTAGCAGGATATTTGTAAAGTATCGTAAGAAGACGCGGAACCCGCAGTCTAGCCACGTCATCATTAGCGTGCCCCCGGCAGCATGGAGAAGGGCGCTGGAAGCTGGTACCCTTCGGGTGGACCTTCAGCAGGTGGTGGTGGCCGATCAGTCCCCCTTGGTGCAGTGCTCGCGCTGCCTGGGCTACGGCCACAGCAGGCGGTACTGTACGGAGGGGGAGGACCTGTGCAGCCACTGCGGGGGTCCACACCGGAAGTCGGAGTGCGCAGGCTGGAAGGCGGGTTCCGAGCCTTCCTGTTGTAATTGTGTGAGGGCAAAGTGCACAAAAACTGGGCACAATGCCTTCAGCAGCGAGTGCATGATAAGGGGAAGATGGGATGAGGTTGCGAGGTCGGGAACTTCGTACTCCTGACCTCGCAATATATCGTGCATCCACCATCCGCGCGGCGGTGTCGCGGCGGCCGCTCCGCTCCACTGGGCATCAAAATTGCTTTTGTAAACAAAAGAATTAATTTTGCATGTACTTTAAACGTGAGAAGCGGAGCGACAAGCCGCGGCACGTCTGCGAAGCCCTACAGGTATAGTAGCAAATTTTGGAAGTAGAAAAAGTCCTTTCGTAAGAAAAAATTTTTTCTAAAGGAAAATAAAATAAACAAAGGGTAGATATATGCTACAAACCGTTGTTTGTGAGGCGTTTTTGTAAACGCCGAGCAAACAACTTAATTGCCGATGGTTGTTTGTCGGGCGTTTTTATGAGCGCCGGACAAACAACTTAATTGCCAGTCATTGTTTGTTCGGCGTTTTTATAAACGTCAAGCAAACAACTTAATTACCGATCTTGTTTGTCGGACGTTTTTCTTTTTTATGGGCGCCGGGCAAACAACATCGGACCACGACGCATTCCAAGGTACCGCTTGGCGAATTCCTGTAGGTATTAATGCGCCTACAATATAGTAAAATAATGAGTATTTTGTCAACAAGACTCCCTCCCCGCCGCGGGGCGGTTTGCGCCCGGTGCCGGGCTGGCCTTGCCTGGACTCTGTCCGCCCCGTTGCGGTGAGGAAGAAAAAATTGTTAGACGAAATACATACTTGCCCAGTACGATTATCCGCTTCCGCTTATGGAAAAAATTTTATAAACTGCGGGTCCCTTTCCCTTGCGGGGCCTGGCAGAGGTACCGGAGGTGGCCATAGGCCATAAGTCCGGGCTCTGTCTGCCCCGGAATGGACAGGGACGCGCAGTAAACTAAAAAACGCTAAATTCTTGGCTCCCTTACCGAATTCTGTAATTGAGATATCGTCCAAATATGAAGAAAAATATTTTTTAAAAATTTTTGTCAAAAGAACCAGCTAGCCTCAATATTACACCTCGGATCGCCATATATAAACCGAAACAATATTTTCGGTAGATGTGTGGCGAGCTGAGGTAAACCAGTAGATTCATAAAAATAGAAAATCACATATAGTTGCACCAAACACAAAAACATACAAGGGCAACTATTTTTAAATAAAAGAGAAAATAGTCTCTGATTATGTTAGAGGGTCTAGAAGCCTGGGAAACCGGGTATTAAAAAAAAAAAAAAAAAAAGAACCTAACCTAACCTAACCTAACCTAACCTAACCTAACCTAACCTAACCTAACCTAACCTAACCTAACCTAACCTAACCTAACCTAACCTAACCTAACCTAACCTAACCTAACCTAACCTAACCTAACCTAACCTAACCTAACCTAACCTAACCTAACCTAACCTAACCTAACCTAACCTAACCTAACCTAACCTAACCTAACCTAACCTAACCTAACCTAACCTAACCTAACCTAACCTAACCTAACCTAACCTAACCTAACCCAGTACAAGTCTGTATGCGACCAGAACTCTATGTCGCTCCGCGCAAAAAATTCATTAAAATTAGTAAAAGTGCTCAAATTTTAGAGAAAAGTGTGTGCAGTGAAAGACAAGTGCATAAATTCCCAGGATTTGTGTTGGCAACATCATCGCCCAAAGGACCCAGGAACCACAGGATCTCAAACTTCCCAGCTTAATAACTTTTGAGCGGTTAGACCCATAAACCTGCTCATTACGTTTTCGGACAGCCGCCGTCGAGACGAATCCAACGACGTCTCACTCAGGACGATCCGCCGATCAGCAAGGGAGCTACAGTTATCCTAAGGTACCGAATTTTTCCTCCCATTGAACCACTGTGACGACGCGGCACACTCGCGTCGAGGCTGAGAGCTACGCGATCATCGTCACACAAGCTAGCCAGCGGTTCATCGGTGCCTTACCTGAAGACTCTGAGACAGGCCCCGAGACTTCGCCCTCCAACAGACCAGCCCATCATCAGGTGGTGAGTCAACTTCGAGGGATCTCCCTATTCCCTAGTCGTAGAACATCCGTGTTTGGACTTGTCCTGCTCGGGAAGAAGCGACCTTCCTACATATACAACCCTTCACCCCCACCCCCTACACCCCCTTACCCCCTTCACCTCTCCTACCCCCACCCCCGCACCACAATACCCCATCCAAATCCCATAGCCTGGTCTGCAGAAGCCCTGTACCCGGACTTGTTTGAGTCGGGAAAAAGCGACATCCCACAGGAACCACCTCCCACTCCCCCCGCACACCCCCACACCCCCTTTTTTGGATTTTTTCCCCTGACACCGGATCTATCCGTTTCAGATAAAATTAAAAAAAATTCCCCCCTCCCTCACCCCTCGAAGTACCTCACCCCCCCTGGTCCTATCTCCGGAACGGCTGAAGCTAGAGATCCGAAAAAGGGCTCAAACAAAAGGGGAAGAGAAGCTCTTTAACTTGCTCCCAACGTATTCCCCAATTTCCATCCGGGAACGCCAGGAAGAACAGGACTCACTGTACACACTACCAAAAACTACTATACAGACCCTGAATATATATCACAGTACACTGTGGTTTTCAAATTAGGTTCTGTATACTAAAAATTTTCCACGGAGATTGAAGCAGTCCATCCAGCTGAAGACCGTCGGAACATCGCCTTAGATAAGTTAATAATAGCTAGTATAAGTTTAATTAAGTTGTAAACAGGAAAAAAAAAAAAAAAAAAAAAATGTCTTCAGCAAAATCGTCCCTAATCACCTCCTCCACCGAATCAACCCCAATGACATCCGGGGAAGCTTCGGGAGCGGGGTCCGAGCCCCGCGCAGAAGCCGTTCCATCGCCGGCCCTCAGTCCGGTCGCAGCAACGAAACATAGTGGCAGGAGGCTGACTCTCACCGAAGACCAAATAGAAACAACGACACAACATCACACAACAAAAACGACACAAAGACGACACAAAAAAAGAGAAGCAGGTGGAGTTCAGAAGCGAACAATCTGTAAAGGGCCTTCAGAACTCTGCCGGAACATCGCTCTCAAAAGGACGCAGTTATCAAAAGCAAATGCAGCTGGCCTACGCAGGGCAGTCAGTATAAAGAACGCCCAGCTTCTGGCCAGAACTACGGCACATGACTGCGTCCGAAACTTGGACAAGACAAACATCCCGGACACGACACTATCCCCTACAAAAACATCTTCACAGGCCGAACGTCAGCAGAAGAACACACCGGACGCAGAACCAGAGCCTCAACCTGGCCCCTCAGTATCCTATGCAAAAAAGGACCACTACAGCGTGGTCTTCTCCACGACGCCGCTCAAAGAGCAAAGCTCGGAGGAGGACCACGCTGTAGTGGATGATTGCCCTAATCCCACCACCATCGAGGAATTAGGAACACAGGAATGTTGGGAGGGCCAGAGCGAGTGCTCGGAAATCTCGGATGACTGGACCGACCTAGACAGCGAAAAGGAAGGCAGACCGAGTCTGCTGCCCCCGGTCGGACTAGCCAAAATAGGAGCGCGCAAAGATGTGGTAACGGAAGAGGCCCGAGAAGTATACTTAAATGGAAAAGAAGCGTTGGAGTCATCAAGAACGCTTAAAAGAGAGTTAAGAGCCACAGCTGTAGAAAGTATGAGCCGACTGTACGAGTTGGTCCTCTCCTTATCTGAATCGAGACAACGTCATCGTCTTAATTTGGAGGAGGAGAGGACGAAATCGGCCAGGACGTTCCTAAGAATGAAACGGTCCCACGCAAAAGAGCTAAGTGAAATGAACAAGGAGTTCACTGAAAGACTCAAGGAAACAACAGAGGCACTAGCAGGGATGAACCAAACAACCAACGCCATCAAAGCAAAGCTGGACTTTGAGATGGATGACCTAACTAAAATGGTTAAGGCCACCCACCTAGAAGTAAAGGCAGGCTCCAAACAAAAAGCGAATCCCATCCCTGCGGGCAGTGAATCTCCGGAACATCAAAGGGAAGACCTCCATGACATCTCCAAAAAATTGGATGACCTATCCCTGAAACTAGGAGAGCTGGCTACAGAGCTTTACTACATAAAAACGGACAAGAAAGAGCACAGGCACGCCAGGGAAGTTGAAGAGCAATACTCCCCGAAGCAGCCAGAACTACCGCAAACCACCGACCTAGTCCAAGTATCGCTTGAAGAAATCAAGACAGAGATACAAGGGCTGAAGGACCGTCTGGACGAAAAACCAGAAGAAAGGCCTTCACCAAAGCCCGTGACTAGAGAAGAGGTTCGCGAGGAGCTAAAAGAAGCAACAGCGCCGTTAATGAAAAAAGCCAGCAAAATCCTAGAGGGGATAGAAGAGGTCAAGGAGACTCCCTACACTCAAATGGGACTGAATACAGCGAATACTGGCCTAGGAGCGGAGATGGCGGTAGCCGAGACGGCGACCCAATTGGAGGAGCTCATAACTCCACTAAGGGCCGACGTAGCGGAAATTGCCAGCAGCTCCAAACTTCTCACAAAAAAAATGGAGTGGTACAATACTAACACCAAAACAGCGAGCATACCACGGGTCCAAACAGCACCACAAAGGAGGAAAACTTTTGCGGAGGCGCTTAAGACCGCAACCACCAAAAAGGCCAATCATTCGCTTATAGTGACGGCCACCGACCCCACTCATACTGGGGATAAGGTGATCGAAACTATAAGCGAAGCACTGGACTTCAAAAAAACAGGGATAACGGTGGATAAGGTCCGAAAAGCGAAAAATCGCAAGGTGATCCTCAGTTGCGAGAGAAAAGAAGACCTAGAGCTCATCACAACTCAACTCAAACAAGCAAAACATCTAAAAGCTGAAGTGGCAAAACAACAAAACCCACTTATAAGGATAACAAACCTGCTAACATGTCACACTGACGCAGACATTTTGGAAAACCTTAGGGTGCAAAATAAAAAAATCTTTGCAGACCTTAAGGGAGACGAAGCCAAAGTCTGCGTTAAGTACAGAAAAAAGGCTAGAAATCCGCACCAATGCCACACGGTACTGGAAGTGTCCCCCACACTCCACAAGCGAATGCTAGAGGCGGGTTCGGTCCACATCGGAATCCAAAAACGTTCCGTTGAGGACCAATCCCCGCTGGTGCAATGCGCGAAATGCCTGGGCTTCGGACACACGCAATCACTATGCAAGGAGAAGGAAAAACTCTGCAACTATTGCGGAGAATCCCACTCCTGGCAAGATTGCCCCGAAAGAAGCACAGGTAGCCCTCCTAAATGTAAAAACTGCCAGAGGGCAAAAAGGGACACCGAAACAATCCAGCCCCACGTGGCATTCAGCGACGAATGCCCAGAGAGACAAACATGGGACATGATAGCACGATCACGTATAGCATATTGCTAAAGGCGCCACAAACATCTCTGGCTCACCTCTCCCAAATAGTAACAGACACACAAGACTGAACATCGTCCAAATCAATCTCAGACGTTCCCGACTAGCAACAGCCGAGCTTCTGCAAGTAGCAGAAAAAAAGGGGATCACCATCGCACTCGTACAGGAACCCTACGTGGGTTCAAGCGGGATGGTGAAGCAGTACCCAGGCGCTAAAATCATCCAGTGCACAATAAATCGGCAAAAGCCAGTGAAATCCGCGATCTTCATTTTTGGAGACAAGCTCAGGGTCATTCATGACCCACAGCTTGTAACCGAAACTGAAACGGCGGTACTGCTGGAGGCGGGAACGACAAAGATTGGTGTGGTGTCTGTTTACTACGAGGGTGATGAAAAAATCGAGCCATACATCGAGCGTACAAAAGCAAAATGCCAACAATTAAATACGTCAAACATCCTTATAGGTGGAGATGTTAATGCCTGGAGTCATTGGTGGGGAAGCGGATCGGATGACGACAGAGGCGACGCCTACAACTCCTTCCTTAACGAAATGGACTACCACATTCTCAACCATGGAGACACACCAACCTTCGAAGTGTATCGACAAGGCAGACTATGCTCGAGCATCGTAGATGTAACGGCATGCAGCACGCCATTGTTAGGGAAAATTAAAGAGTGGAAAGTGGACAGGACTCTGATCACATCAGACCACAATGCCGTAACGTATGCCTTGTGTCTGGGAGAACGGCTACAACAGCTAAAATACCCAACTACAAGGCAATACAACACAAAAAAGGCAAACTGGCCAGAGTTCGATAAACAATTACACATTTCTCTAACAACAAAAAACATAAACGTCGACACGGTAGAAGCGGTAGTGGATGGGGAGAAAGTGGAAGCCATCGTAAAAGCCTACTCGGATGCTATAAGGGAAGCATGTGAAAAATCAATCCCTAAAGTAGGCAGCAGAGGGAGTAAAACGGCGCCTCCCTGGTGGACAAAAGACCTAGAACATCTAAAGGCCGATGTCCTCAGGAAAAAAAGACGTATCCGAAACGCAGCCCCTATCAGAATGGAGATCGTACTGCGGGAATACAAAGAAGCAAAGGAGGAGTACTTAAAAAAATCATCAGAAGCCCAAACAGAGAGCTGGAAGGAGTTCTGTACAACACAAGAAAGAGAGAGCATGTGGGACGGCATATACAGAATCATAAGGAAAACAACAGGACGACAGGAGGATGTTCTCCTAAGAGGACCAGACGGCAAAACACTCAGCCCAGAGAAATCTGCCGACCTCTTAGCGAGTACCCTGTATCCGGATGATTCTGTATCGACAGACAGCCAGTACCATACGCAACTCAGAAGACTTGTGGAAAGCGGAACTCTTGAACAGCAGCTGTCGAAAGATGACCCTCCTTTCACAGAAGAAGAGTTGGAGGCGGTGCTATTGACGCAAAACCCGAAGAAAGCGCCAGGCCCTGACGGATTCACAGCCGACATAACTACCAGAGCAATCCGGAGCGACAGGAAGCTATTCTTGGCAATCGCAAATAAATGCCTTACCATAGCGTACTTCCCGAAGCAATGGAAAGAGGCCCATGTCATAATCCTTAGGAAACCTGGAAAGGACGATTACACCCATCCGAAGTCCCATCGAGCAATAGGCCTGCTCTCCATCCTAGGCAAAACGCTCGAAAAGCTAACGGTGAATCGCATCCAGTGGCATCTCCTCCCAACTCTAAATCCCAAACAGTACGGTTTCCTGCCACAACGCGGTACCGAGGACGCCCTATATGACCTAGTGAATCACGTAGAGACCCGACTTAAAAACGGAGACTCCGTCATTATAATTTCATTAGACATAGAGGGCGCCTTCGACAACGCGTGGTGGCCGGCTCTAAAACACTGCTTAATGACCAGAAAATGCCCGAAAAACCTCTATCACACAGTAAACTCCTACCTCACTGACAGAAAAATAACCGTCAATTACGCGGGAGTGACTAGCGCAAAGGGAACCACGAAAGGCTGCGTCCAAGGATCCATCGGAGGACCGACTTTCTGGAACCTAATCCTAGACCCGCTCCTGCAGGAACTCACACAGGAAGAAGTTTACTGTCAAGCATTTGCAGACGACACAGTCCTAGTCTTCTCCAATAAATCCATAGTCGCAATGGAGGGTCAAATCAATACAACGCTCAGTAAGATAGTGGAATGGGGGGACCGAAACAAGCTCAGATTCGCAGCGCACAAAACCAACGCGATGCTGCTGACGAAAAAGTTGAAATTCGATCCCCCAAATATCCAAATGTCTGGAACCCAACTGGCAATGGTTGACAAGATCAAACTCCTGGGACTCACAATCGACAGGAACCTTAACTTCAACGAACATGTCACGGAAATTTGTAAAAAGTCTACGGACATTTACAAACAACTTGCGTGCGCAGCTAAGGTAACCTGGGGACTTAACGGAGAAATAGTAAGGACTATCTACGTCGCAGTGGTAGAGCCAATCACGACATACGCGGCATGTGCCTGGTCAAAAGCAGCACAGCTCCAGATGAATGCCAAAAAGATAAACGCACTCCAGAGAGGATTTGCACAAAAGATCTGCAAGTCCTATAGAACAGTGTCACTAACAGCGGCACTAGTTCTGTCGAGCACACTACCGCTAGACCTGCGTATCCAGGAAGTCGCTACGCTCTACGAAGCAAAGAAGGGAATCACGTGCGATTATATCCCACCTGGCCGAAACCTAGAGAAAAGGGTGAACAACAGAGAGCTCCCCCACCCGTCTACTCAGATCACCATAGAGTATGACCTTCTCGAGGACATGACCAGGAAAACCCAGGAAGACCACCACATTACCGGCCCCCAAATATATACAGACGGCAGTAAGGTAGAGGGCAGAGTCGGAGCTGCCCTAACGTGGTGGGAAGGGGAAAAGGAAGTCGCCAGTGAGACCTTCACGCTAGACCCGACCTGTACGGTTTTCCAGTCTGAGCTCTATGCCTTATACAGAGCAGTAATCAAAGCAAAGGAAAGCAAAAGGGAAACAGTAAACATCCTGAGCGACTCTAGGTCATCGCTCGAACTGTTAAAAAACCCGAAGCTTCTCCACCCTCTGGCTAAGGCAATAAAAGAGCACATACTGGAGATTCGACAGAGCGGACGGAGCGTACGACTATTCTGGCTCAGAGCACACGCGGGGACGGTTGGAAACGAAAGAGCAGACGAACTCGCAAAGACGGCCACTAACATCTCGACCGACATACTCGACTACGCAGAAGTCCCGCTTTCCTACGTCAGAAGGAGGATCAGAGAGGAGACAGTCCAAAAATGGCAAGACCGGTACTCTACATCTAGTACTGGGGCTATAACAAGATGCTTCTTCCCAGATGTCGATAGAGCCTATCGCACTGTGAGGAAGACAAGACTGACCCCACTCCAAGTCCAAATTCTGACAGGTCATGGCGGATTCGGAGCATACTTGCATCGGTTCCATCTCAGAGATAGTCCGGGATGCGAGTGTGATCCGAACATCAGCGAGTCAGTATGGCACATAATGTTCGAATGCCCTCGTTTCCAAATAGCCCGATATAACCTGGAGTGCGCTATTGAGTTGGAGTTGAACATAAACACCATAAGTAAACTGCTCGAAAACACCAAAACAAACCAAATAATACTGGAGTATCTCAAAAATATTGCCAGTATTGTCGTGTCCAGGAACAGCTCACTCGCCACACCAACAACAGCACACACACAAGGCATACCAAGAACGCAACCCCAAACACAAGAACACATACCACAAGCCCCCGCACCAGAAGAAGCAAGATTCAACATGCTGCAGTGCGGGGAGGTAGGAAGACCGGGATTGCGTCTTGCGACAGTGGCCCTATTCATGACACACAACACGGAAAGGATGGGGATTTCTTTCTGCAACGAGAGAGCGAAAACGAACATCTATATCTCTCCAGGTCTAGGCGCCCTATTGAATGGCAGCACAACAAAAACTACGATGAGACGTAGGGTTTTCAACGCGTTACCGCAGGTCACCATAGAAAATCAGAAGTGTAGAATAGTGCGGAAGAAAAACAAAACTATCGCACTGTTCGCCACCAATGATGATGGTACGGCCTTTCAACAAGTATGCGAAGTGCTAGCCAGGATCGGGGGAAAAGGAAGGGGAACAGACCAGCCGGCAAAAATCATCAGCGTCGACGCCATGGCAGTGGGCTACATGCGAGGTGAAACAAAAGACTACATTGGAGCACTCGCAGCCTCCAAACATCATGAGGTAGTAGTGTATGAGGACAGAGGTCAAGACCTTAGTTTCCTCATACAAAGAAACTGCAGCCATGATGATCAGCCGACCCCGACCAACAGCCAAGACAAACCGTCAGCGAACCCGAACACCAGTGGGTCTGAAATACTACAGTTACGGTTGGAGAGAGAAAGAATCGTAGCAGAAAAAACGGCCAAGGAAACCAGCACCGGCAAAAAGATGGTATCCGCAGCGCTGAACTTCCTCAGCGCAGCCTTCACATCCATCCCGAACGTGTCCAAAATGAAACAAAAAGAATTAAAGAGAGTGTCCGAAATGGAGGCGGCGGTGGCGGATTTCACGATGACGTCAAAGACCCGCTACAGGGATATACCCACAACTTCCCGCACAAAAGCAGACAAGGGATTAGTATCTCCCCCCCAGTTCAATCACACGGAAGGACCACAAAGCTATGAAAGAAACGCCTTTGTTGAATTCGTAGCAGTAACCACAGCGACGCGCAAGGTAAATACCGACATCTGCGAAGCCATCTTGCAGAACTACAAGCGCGGCAATGAGGGATTGCTCCGAGTTCAATTGAGCGAGGCTGAAGCAGCGGTGTATGACAACGAAAACGACCTCGTACTAAAGGGCGAAATGTCGGGATCATACATGGCAGCATACAGCAAAAAGCACGGCTTTGTGGGTCTTGCTGAAGAACGGTCTGAACTGGAGGGAAGAGCCTATTTCAACACCACCCCGGACACCCCAATAGTAGTAGTGGCAAAGTGCACTAGGGTCATGCTAGAAGACAGGATTCTCGAGAAGGCGGAAGCCGTATCGAGGAGAATGCCGAAAGGCAATGACCCCGGACAATGGACGAACCCCACCATAACTTGGGCGAACGGAGTCCCGGGAAGCGGAAAGACAACGTGGATGATATCCCAATTTCAACCTAGCGATGACATCATTGTAACCACAACGACCGCATCAGCAATGAGCATGAGAGAAAGACTGGCACCGCAAATAGGAGACCGCACTAGAACCAGTGTGCGCACTATGGCATCCATATTAGCAAATGGCATGAGAGGAAAACCGTGCAAACGCCTTCTGGTGGACGAAGCCCTCATGAACCATTTTGGAGCTATAGTGATGGCAATCCAGATTGCGGGTGCCGAAAAGGCTCTGCTGATAGGCGATCCGAACCAACTGCCCTTCATTGAAAGACACAATCTTTTCAAAATGTCATATAATAGGCCAAACACAACACACTCCACAAAAGAATTACTGTGCACGTACAGAAACCCGCAAGATGTAGCATACGCTCTTAACGAGATCTACAAGGG
>CAUYWV010000008.1:67500-74014 GCA_963576875.1 Acrobasis repandana | reverse complement strand
TAACCTAACCTAACCTAACCTAACCTAACCTAACCTAACCTAACCTAACCTAACCTAACCTAACCTAACCTAACCTAACCTAACCTAACCTAACCTAACCTAACCTAACCTAACCTAACCTAACCTAACCTAACCTAACCTAACCTAACCTAACCTAACCTAACCTAACCTAACCTAACCTAACCTAACCTAACCTAACCTAACCTAACCTAACCTAACCTAACCTAACCTAACCTAACCTAACCTAACCTAACCTAACCTAACCTAACCTAACCTAACCTAACCTAACCTAACCTAACCTAACCTAACCTAACCTAACCTAACCTAACCTAACCTAACCTAACCTAACCTAACCTAACCTAACCTAACCTAACCTAACCTAACCTAACCTAACCTAACCTAACCTAACCTAACCTAACCTAACCTAACCTAACCTAACCTAACCTAACCTAACCTAACCTAACCTAACCTAACCTAACCTAACCTAACCTAACCTAACCTAACCTAACCTAACCTAACCTAACCTAACCTAACCTAACCTAACCTAACCTAACCTAACCTAACCTAACCTAACCTAACCTAACCTAACCTAACCTAACCTAACCTAACCTAACCTAACCTAACCTAACCTAACCTAACCTAACCTAACCTAACCTAACCTAACCTAACCTAACCTAACCTAACCTAACCTAACCTAACCTAACCTAACCTAACCTAACCTAACCTAACCTAACCTAACCTAACCTAACCTAACCTAACCTAACCTAACCTAACCTAACCTAACCTAACCTAACCTAACCTAACCTAACCTAACCTAACCTAACCTAACCTAACCTAACCTAACCTAACCTAACCTAACCTAACCTAACCTAACCTAACCTAACCTAACCTAACCTAACCTAACCTAACCTAACCTAACCTAACCTAACCTAACCTAACCTAACCTAACCTAACCTAACCTAACCTAACCTAACCTAACCTAACCTAACCTAACCTAACCTAACCTAACCTAACCTAACCTAACCTAACCTAACCTAACCTAACCTAACCTAACCTAACCTAACCTAACCTAACCTAACCTAACCTAACCTAACCTAACCTAACCTAACCTAACCTAACCTAACCTAACCTAACCTAACCTAACCTAACCTAACCTAACCTAACCTAACCTAACCTAACCTAACCTAACCTAACCTAACCTAACCTAACCTAACCTAACCTAACCTAACCTAACCTAACCTAACCTAACCTAACCTAACCTAACCTAACCTAACCTAACCTAACCTAACCTAACCTAACCTAACCTAACCTAACCTAACCTAACCTAACCTAACCTAACCTAACCTAACCTAACCTAACCTAACCTAACCTAACCTAACCTAACCTAACCTAACCTAACCTAACCTAACCTAACCTAACCTAACCTAACCTAACCTAACCTAACCTAACCTAACCTAACCTAACCTAACCTAACCTAACCTAACCTAACCTAACCTAACCTAACCTAACCTAACCTAACCTAACCTAACCTAACCTAACCTAACCTAACCTAACCTAACCTAACCTAACCTAACCTAACCTAACCTAACCTAACCTAACCTAACCTAACCTAACCTAACCTAACCTAACCTAACCTAACCTAACCTAACCTAACCTAACCTAACCTAACCTAACCTAACCTAACCTAACCTAACCTAACCTAACCTAACCTAACCTAACCTAACCTAACCTAACCTAACCTAACCTAACCTAACCTAACCTAACCTAACCTAACCTAACCTAACCTAACCTAACCTAACCTAACCTAACCTAACCTAACCTAACCTAACCTAACCTAACCTAACCTAACCTAACCTAACCTAACCTAACCTAACCTAACCTAACCTAACCTAACCTAACCTAACCTAACCTAACCTAACCTAACCTAACCTAACCTAACCTAACCTAACCTAACCTAACCTAACCTAACCTAACCTAACCTAACCTAACCTAACCTAACCTAACCTAACCTAACCTAACCTAACCTAACCTAACCTAACCTAACCTAACCTAACCTAACCTAACCTAACCTAACCTAACCTAACCTAACCTAACCTAACCTAACCTAACCTAACCTAACCTAACCTAACCTAACCTAACCTAACCTAACCTAACCTAACCTAACCTAACCTAACCTAACCTAACCTAACCTAACCTAACCTAACCTAACCTAACCTAACCTAACCTAACCTAACCTAACCTAACCTAACCTAACCTAACCTAACCTAACCTAACCTAACCTAACCTAACCTAACCTAACCTAACCTAACCTAACCTAACCTAACCTAACCTAACCTAACCTAACCTAACCTAACCTAACCTAACCTAACCTAACCTAACCTAACCTAACCTAACCTAACCTAACCTAACCTAACCTAACCTAACCTAACCTAACCTAACCTAACCTAACCTAACCTAACCTAACCTAACCTAACCTAACCTAACCTAACCTAACCTAACCTAACCTAACCTAACCTAACCTAACCTAACCTAACCTAACCTAACCTAACCTAACCTAACCTAACCTAACCTAACCTAACCTAACCTAACCTAACCTAACCTAACCTAACCTAACCTAACCTAACCTAACCTAACCTAACCTAACCTAACCTAACCTAACCTAACCTAACCTAACCTAACCTAACCTAACCTAACCTAACCTAACCTAACCTAACCTAACCTAACCTAACCTAACCTAACCTAACCTAACCTAACCTAACCTAACCTAACCTAACCTAACCTAACCTAACCTAACCTAACCTAACCTAACCTAACCTAACCTAACCTAACCTAACCTAACCTAACCTAACCTAACCTAACCTAACCTAACCTAACCTAACCTAACCTAACCTAACCTAACCTAACCTATCCTAACCTAACCTAACCTAACCTAACCTAACCTAACCTAACCTAACCTAACCTAACCTAACCTAACCTAACCTAACCTAACCTAACCTAACCTAACCTAACCTAACCTAACCTAACCTAACCTAACCTAACCTAACCTAACCTAACCTAACCTAACCTAACCTAACCTAACCTAACCTAACCTAACCTAACCTAACCTAACCTAACCTAACCTAACCTAACCTAACCTAACCTAACCTAACCTAACCTAACCTAACCTAACCTAACCTAACCTAACCTAACCTAACCTAACCTAACCTAACCTAACCTAACCTAACCTAACCTAACCTAACCTAACCTAACCTAACCTAACCTAACCTAACCTAACCTAACCTAACCTAACCTAACCTAACCTAACCTAACCTAACCTAACCTAACCTAACCTAACCTAACCTAACCTAACCTAACCTAACCTAACCTAACCTAACCTAACCTAACCTAACCTAACCTAACCTAACCTAACCTAACCTAACCTAACCTAACCTAACCTAACCTAACCTAACCTAACCTAACCTAACCTAACCTAACCTAACCTAACCTAACCTAACCTAACCTAACCTAACCTAACCTAACCTAACCTAACCTAACCTAACCTAACCTAACCTAACCTAACCTAACCTAACCTAACCTAACCTAACCTAACCTAACCTAACCTAACCTAACCTAACCTAACCTAACCTAACCTAACCTAACCTAACCTAACCTAACCTAACCTAACCTAACCTAACCTAACCTAACCTAACCTAACCTAACCTAACCTAACCTAACCTAACCTAACCTAACCTAACCTAACCTAACCTAACCTAACCTAACCTAACCTAACCTAACCTAACCTAACCTAACCTAACCTAACCTAACCTAACCTAACCTAACCTAACCTAACCTAACCTAACCTAACCTAACCTAACCTAACCTAACCTAACCTAACCTAACCTAACCTAACCTAACCTAACCTAACCTAACCTAACCTAACCTAACCTAACCTAACCTAACCTAACCTAACCTAACCTAACCTAACCTAACCTAACCTAACCTAACCTAACCTAACCTAACCTAACCTAACCTAACCTAACCTAACCTAACCTAACCTAACCTAACCTAACCTAACCTAACCTAACCTAACCTAACCTAACCTAACCTAACCTAACCTAACCTAACCTAACCTAACCTAACCTAACCTAACCTAACCTAACCTAACCTAACCTAACCTAACCTAACCTAACCTAACCTAACCTAACCTAACCTAACCTAACCTAACCTAACCTAACCTAACCTAACCTAACCTAACCTAACCTAACCTAACCTAACCTAACCTAACCTAACCTAACCTAACCTAACCTAACCTAACCTAACCTAACCTAACCTAACCTAACCTAACCTAACCTAACCTAACCTAACCTAACCTAACCTAACCTAACCTAACCTAACCTAACCTAACCTAACCTAACCTAACCTAACCTAACCTAACCTAACCTAACCTAACCTAACCTAACCTAACCTAACCTAACCTAACCTAACCTAACCTAACCTAACCTAACCTAACCTAACCTAACCTAACCTAACCTAACCTAACCTAACCTAACCTAACCTAACCTAACCTAACCTAACCTAACCTAACCTAACCTAACCTAACCTAACCTAACCTAACCTAACCTAACCTAACCTAACCTAACCTAACCTAACCTAACCTAACCTAACCTAACCTAACCTAACCTAACCTAACCTAACCTAACCTAACCTAACCTAACCTAACCTAACCTAACCTAACCTAACCTAACCTAACCTAACCTAACCTAACCTAACCTAACCTAACCTAACCTAACCTAACCTAACCTAACCTAACCTAACCTAACCTAACCTAACCTAACCTAACCTAACCTAACCTAACCTAACCTAACCTAACCTAACCTAACCTAACCTAACCTAACCTAACCTAACCTAACCTAACCTAACCTAACCTAACCTAACCTAACCTAACCTAACCTAACCTAACCTAACCTAACCTAACCTAACCTAACCTAACCTAACCTAACCTAACCTAACCTAACCTAACCTAACCTAACCTAACCTAACCTAACCTAACCTAACCTAACCTAACCTAACCTAACCTAACCTAACCTAACCTAACCTAACCTAACCTAACCTAACCTAACCTAACCTAACCTAACCTAACCTAACCTAACCTAACCTAACCTAACCTAACCTAACCTAACCTAACCTAACCTAACCTAACCTAACCTAACCTAACCTAACCTAACCTAACCTAACCTAACCTAACCTAACCTAACCTAACCTAACCTAACCTAACCTAACCTAACCTAACCTAACCTAACCTAACCTAACCTAACCTAACCTAACCTAACCTAACCTAACCTAACCTAACCTAACCTAACCTAACCTAACCTAACCTAACCTAACCTAACCTAACCTAACCTAACCTAACCTAACCTAACCTAACCTAACCTAACCTAACCTAACCTAACCTAACCTAACCTAACCTAACCTAACCTAACCTAACCTAACCTAACCTAACCTAACCTAACCTAACCTAACCTAACCTAACCTAACCTAACCTAACCTAACCTAACCTAACCTAACCTAACCTAACCTAACCTAACCTAACCTAACCTAACCTAACCTAACCTAACCTAACCTAACCTAACCTAACCTAACCTAACCTAACCTAACCTAACCTAACCTAACCTAACCTAACCTAACCTAACCTAACCTAACCTAACCTAACCTAACCTAACCTAACCTAACCTAACCTAACCTAACCTAACCTAACCTAACCTAACCTAACCTAACCTAACCTAACCTAACCTAACCTAACCTAACCTAACCTAACCTAACCTAACCTAACCTAACCTAACCTAACCTAACCTAACCTAACCTAACCTAACCTAACCTAACCTAACCTAACCTAACCTAACCTAACCTAACCTAACCTAACCTAACCTAACCTAACCTAACCTAACCTAACCTAACCTAACCTAACCTAACCTAACCTAACCTAACCTAACCTAACCTAACCTAACCTAACCTAACCTAACCTAACCTAACCTAACCTAACCTAACCTAACCTAACCTAACCTAACCTAACCTAACCTAACCTAACCTAACCTAACCTAACCTAACCTAACCTAACCTAACCTAACCTAACCTAACCTAACCTAACCTAACCTAACCTAACCTAACCTAACCTAACCTAACCTAACCTAACCTAACCTAACCTAACCTAACCTAACCTAACCTAACCTAACCTAACCTAACCTAACCTAACCTAACCTAACCTAACCTAACCTAACCTAACCTAACCTAACCTAACCTAACCTAACCTAACCTAACCTAACCTAACCTAACCTAACCTAACCTAACCTAACCTAACCTAACCTAACCTAACCTAACCTAACCTAACCTAACCTAACCTAACCTAACCTAACCTAACCTAACCTAACCTAACCTAACCTAACCTAACCTAACCTAACCTAACCTAACCTAACCTAACCTAACCTAACCTAACCTAACCTAACCTAACCTAACCTAACCTAACCTAACCTAACCTAAC
>CAUYWV010000008.1:57500-62500 GCA_963576875.1 Acrobasis repandana | reverse complement strand
TTTACACATTGTCTGTACGTCTGGTGCTTGATCTGTCGCTGTAGATTCACTCCGCGGCGGGGTCCTGCATACGTGTGCTGCTTTTCCCTCAGAGAACGGCAAAAATAGTACCTGTGAACATAAAAACATACATTTATTAGTCAAAATTTTACTTTTTTACACAAACTTTTACTAAAATTTTAAATTTTCCCAAAAGTATCGATCGGCTTTTACGTTTTCCTGATAGAACTCGTTGAGCCGCATCTTTTTACTCCCTTATAACGTTTCGATAGGATCAATACTTTTTGCAGTAGTTCAATTTTTCACAAATTTGGTCAACAAAATCACCTTTTTAGTGGAAAATTCCAAATTTTCCCTCGCAGGCATATCGGCTTTTACGATATTCGAGTAGTACTCGCCGAGCCGCTTCTTCTGACACCCCATTTGCGTACGTAGCATCAATAGTTTTTGAAAAATTCGAGTGCGGTCCTATTTTGGTATTGCTTAAGTCTACCTAAGCTTGTAAAATTTTTCATACAATCAATAGAAACACAAAAATTTTTGAGCTCAAATTCAAATTTGACATACGAATTGTATTAGTTACCCTTGGATTTAGTAAATATTTTCCGACCCCATTTTCCAAAATTTTCACGCACCTTTGACGAATTTTCCAAAAATCCCATACTTTGACGAAATTTAACGAAATTTTTGCGAGAAATCGATTTTTTACACATTGTCTGTACGTCTGGTGCTTGATCTGTCGCTGTAGATTCACTCCGGCGGCGGTCCTGCATACGTGTGCTGCTTTTCCCTCAGAGAACGGCAAAAATAGTACCTGTGAACATAAAAACATACATTTATTAGTCAAAATTTTACTTTTTTACACAAACTTTTACTAAAATTTTAAATTTTCCCAAAAGTATCGATCGGCTTTTACGTTTTCCTGATAGAACTCGTTGAGCCGCATCTTTTACTCCCTTATAACGTTTCGATAGGATCAATACTTTTTGCAGTAGTTCAATTTTTCACAAATTTGGTCAACAAAATCACCTTTTTAGTGGAAAATTCCAAATTTTCCCTCGCAGGCATATCGGCTTTTACGATATTCGAGTAGTACTCGCCGAGCCGCTTCTTCTGACACCCCATTTGCGTACGTAGCATCAATAGTTTTTGAAAAATTTGCCCGCCCACCCACCCTTTATTCGTTGGGTACATCAACTTTTTCGAGGGTGTCGAAAGATTTTTAATTATTTTATTTTTTATTTTTTGTGTTTCTTTTATTTAATTCTCATACGGCTCCGAAGGGAATCTAGAAACTTTATTTAGCTTATTATTAGTAAGCTAAAATTTGTTTATTGTTTATTTTTACCCTTATTGTTTTATTATATACAAGTGTCTGCAAGCAGGCATTTTCGAACAACGACGCCTATTGGCGTTAATCTTGCACATTCAAATCTCCAACTATAAATTTCAACAGCTCTCTACACAGTTGAAATAATCTAACTTTGACGCCTACCTCTAAAATGACGACCAGAACGCCCGTGATTAATCTCAATAGGAGCGCAAACCCTTCCAAATCCCCTCCCAAAACGGTGACACTGTCCTCAGTGAGACGCAGCTTCGGGGAGTGGGAAGTGGGGATGACGACTGCACAGGTTGAAGTCTCACCTGGTTCAAGCAAGACAACGCAGGCTGGATCTGCAGCTAAGAGACTCAACCAAGTGTTGGCACAAAAGAAAGAAGGAATTAGAGAGCCGAGTGCAGGTGAATCTAAATCATCCAAAACAGTTTATAAAAATAGACTCACTCAAGCACGAGCCTATCTGAGTTCGGCGAAGAAACACCTTAGCAATTCAAAAAATTTGAAAACCGACATAAAGATCGGAGTCGAAAGTTCCTTGGAAGGACTTTTTGCGCTCGTCAAGGATGGAGAGGCTGACGCAAAGGAAAACTCGATCGAGGAGCCAAAGCAGGACAAAACAATACCCGTCGCGCCGCCCGCATGTAGGAACCAAACGGAGGCAGATCTCCTGAACAAACTCGAAGCCCACGCCAAGCTCATCGACGAGAACAATAAAAACATGATGGAGCTAAGGGACATGCTCGAACAACAGAAAAAGACCTTAGCGGAAGTATCTTACGCGGGCGTAGTCTCGGGCCAATCAGCCAAACCACCCCAAACAAGAGGAGCGCTGCACTCTTTAGTCATAACCTCGGAAGACGACACCGAAACCGGTGAACAAGTATTGACAAAGGTTAGAGAGGCAGTAGACGCCAAAGAGGGGTGGGTCAAGGTGGAAAAGGTGAGAAAGGCGAAAGACAGAAAGGTTGTCATGAGTTGCAGCACTAAAGAGGAGAGGAAAAAAGTAAAGGAAAGAATAGAGAAGGCAGGAAAAAACCTCCGAGTCGAGGACGTCAAAAACAAAGACCCACTCCTTATCATGAGGAGTGTCTTGGCTCGGCATAGCGATGAGGATATAATTAAAGCTATGCGGAACCAAAACAGGGCTGTCTTTGACGGCCTTGACAAGGAGGAAAATAGAATAGATATTAAATACCGTAAGAAAGCGCGAAACCCTCTTACGTGCCACATAGTGGTTAGCACTTCCCCCAAGGTCTGGCAAAGGGCAGTGAACTTTGGCACCCTCAAAATTGACCTCCAGACTATCAGCGTGGCGGACCAGTCCCCCTTGGTACAATGCTCGCGTTGCCTTGCGTATGGCCACAGCAGGCGTTTCTGCAAGGAAACTGAGGACATATGCAGCCACTGTGGCGGGCAGCACCTTAGGACTGAATGCCCCGACTGGATGGCCGGAGGAGTGCCCACCTGTCGGAATTGCAGCAACGCCGAGCTGGCTACCGCAAACCATAACGCATTCGACAGCGAATGCCCCATCAGAAAGCGGTGGGATGCGATAGCCAGGTCGGCGGTTGCATATTGCTAAGGGCGACACAGGCACATACTCTCCCCCTTACCGCGTGATGCAGGCAAATCTCCAAAAGAAAAGATTGGCGACCAGTGAACTCTTCATAGAGGCTACCAACCTTGGAGTAGCTATAGCACTTATACAAGAGCCTAATAAAGCCACTATGAGGAGTCGACAGGGAGTCAGGATCTTTCAGTCCACGGGGAACGATAGCGATCCGGTCAGAGCCGCCATAGCAATCTTTGACCCGGATTTAAACGTCATCCAACATCCGGAGCTGACTACCAATGATGTGGTAACCATCGAGATCCAAACCCGGGCCTGGAAGATAGTCCTAGTGTCCTATTACTTCGACGGGGATAGAGCAATCGAACCATACCTAGATCACCTGCAAAGAGTAATTAAGGAACTAAAACCGAAGAACTTAATCATAGGTGGAGATGCCAATGCAAAAAGCACGTGGTGGGGGAGCCCGGTCATCGACCCAAGAGGGGAAGATATGGCAGGAACACTCCATGAGCTGGGCCTTCACATATTAAATACTGGGGAGGTACCAACTTTTGATACAATCAGGGGAGGAAAAAGATTCCATAGTTACGTAGATATTACGGCCTGCTCGACGGCCATGCTGGGTTGTGTTGCTAATTGGAAAGTCGCTGAAAGTCTTACGAGCGCTGACCACAATGTGGTCACCTTTGACTTAGAAATCCAGAAATCCAAAGGAATCCAAATAGAACGAACGACCAGAATTTTCAACAGCAAAAAAGCCAAATGGGATCAATTTCATCAGAAAATGGCCCAATTAAAAAGTAAATATAAATTTACAAAAGAAGAAATAAATAAAATCATTAGCAAAGATGAAATTAAAACAGTAGTAGAGAATATAAACACAGCAATAACTGAAGCATGTGAATACTCCATTCCCAAAAAGAAGAAAAAAGCAAAAATAAACATACCTTGGTGGAACGAAGAGCTCGCAGTCATGAAGGCTGAAACGGCGACGAAGAAACGCAGAATCCGTAATGCAGCACCGGCCCGAAGAGAGGCTGTTGTAAATGAGTACCTGCAACAGAAAGAAAAATATGAAAAAGCAGCGGCGAAAGCCCAGACGGAGAGCTGGAAAAACTTTTGCGGGAAACAGGAGAGGGAGAGTGTTTGGGATGGGATATATAGGGTCATTGCTAGAACAACAAATAGGGAGGAGGACTTACCTTTGGAAAAAGAAGGAAAAACGCTCGACGCAAAGGGTTCAGCAGAATACCTAGCCGAGGTCTTTTACCCAGGAGACCTTAAGGAAAGTGAAGGCTTGCATCATGAAAAAATAAGGAAAAAAGCGGAAAACGTAAATGAAGGGGATCATGATGAACCATGCGACCCACCATTCACAAAATCCGAGCTCATGAATGCAGCTAAATCCTTTAACCCCAAAAAGGCTCCTGGGAAAGATGGCTTCACAGCGGATATCTGCCTCAGCGTGATCCAAAATGACCCAGACCTGTTCCTCGCCCTTATGAATAAATGTTTGGAACTCCAATACTTTCCTGAGCAATGGAAGGAGGCCACGGTAATCATGCTTAAAAAGCCAGGCAAGGAAAACTACAGGACGCCAAAATCCTACAGGCCCATCGGACTATTGCCTATTCTAGGAAAAATCCTGGAGAAAATGCTAGTCGCTAGATTAAAATACCACCTACTACCAAGGATAAGTGCACGCCAATTTGGATTCATGCCGCAAAAAAGCACCGAAGACTCCCTCTATACCCTCATGAAACACATAAATGCAAAGCTTACACAAAAGAAGATCGTAACGCTAATATCGTTGGATATAGAGGGAGCCTTCGACAATGCTTGGTGGCCGGCCATACGAGTCCGACTGGCCGAAGAAAAGTGCCCAATAAATATTAGGAGGATATTTGACAGCTACCTCTCCAGCAGAATGGTAACGGTCCGATATGGCGGAGAAACAGCCACGAAAACCACAGAAAAAGGGTGTGTCCAGGGATCTATAGCGGGCCCAATTTTGTGGAACCTTCTGATTGACCCGCTACTTAGAGACCTGGAAGAGAAGAGGGTGTTCTGTCAGGCCTTCGCCGA
>CAUYWV010000008.1:7500-52500 GCA_963576875.1 Acrobasis repandana | reverse complement strand
TGACCGGGGCCCACCAAGCCGGCCGCAGGGGATAGGGAGAGCGGCAACGTAACACCGACACTCCTCTTCCCCTGCGGCCCCACCGTTGCCGTGCCAAGCGCCACGGCCGCGCTTGGTCGCGGAGGATAGGGCGAGCGGCAACGACACACCGACACTCCTCTTCCCCCGCGACCCCTACCACGGCTGTGAGAGTAGGGAGTTAACCCCCTTCTCTCACAGCCAGGCCATTCCCACCAGGAATGGCCTCCACCGGGCCCGGGGAGGCCTCAGCCTCAACCCGGGCAATGGGTTCCTCTTAGCTTCCCCGCGGATGAGGCAGTCCGCAGGTACTGAGCCCCCCCATCGCGACAAGATGAGAACCCGGGCGGGGGGGAACCTAACCTAACCTAACCTAACCTAACCTAACCTAACCTAACCTAACCTAACCTAACCTAACCTAACCTAACCTAACCTAACCTAACCTAACCTTTTTTTTTTTTTTTTTTTTTTGACGAGGTGAAAATGCCTTCGCATACCATTCTACTGCGGGTACAGCAGAGTGGGTATGTGGGGCTTGAACCCACTAAAAACACCCCGGTGTTCTACTTTCCGCCGTTGTTCTGAGTCTGCAGGTACAACGGGGGAACATAAAGCCCCATTATTCATCTGCATTCCCAGAGGCGCTGGCCAGTGGAGGCCTCGACTTAAATTACGAGTAACTTTACTCTTCACTATATGCTGGGAGCATTGAACACAAATGCTCCCACACATTAAGTCTAGTGGGCGACGGACTAGTACCCGAGTTCGCCGCCCTCGACTTGTTATGGAGGAAGATGCCTAGCGTAGGCCAGCCTTCTACGCCCCGTCCGCCGTCGGCGGATCAGTAGGGTAGTAGTGGCCTCGCGGACCCTCTCCGCATCCTCTTTTTCTTGCATTACAGCTTCAGCGAAGGCTTCAACTGCATGCCAGGATTCAGCATTGCTGACCATAGCCAGGATTATGGCTGGCAGCGTATATACAGTGCCGATAACTGCACCAAGAGTTCGGCGTGCCTCTTCCCAGGCTGAACATTCTTCCAACGTATGCTGGGCTGTGTCAGTCTCGCAGTCGTCACAGTGGTGACATGCCGTTGTCGGTTCCCTATTCACCCTCTCACACAGGTACTTCCCAAAACAGCCATGCCCGGAAAGCATCTGTGTGAGCCGGTATGTGAGCTCTCCGTGACGCCTTGTCACCCACTGCTTGAGGACGGGACGAGCCGCCTCGATCAATAGATGGCCCGCACTTGGCCGCTGCAACCTTTCTTGCCACCAGTCAATGGCCTCTGTGCGCAATTCACGCCTGCAGCCCTCCACCTCCCTGGGAGCTGGTCTCTGACCCTGAGACAGCTTCTCCTCACGCCAGCGAAAGACCGCAGCAAGAATCCTCGCCTCAAGATCCCAGGGCAATGATCTCGCTAGCACACATGCTGCCTCATATGAGATAGTGCGGTATCCCTGAATCACCCTGACAGCCATCACCTTTTGGGGCTCATGCAGGAGTGCAGCTTTCCGGCTTGTCAAAGCTTCAGCCCACACGGGTGCGCCGTACAGGGCCATCGATCGAATGACTCCCTCATAAAGACGCCGACAGGAAGCACCAGGACCATGCAAATTAGGCAAAAGCCCCCCGAGGGCTGCCACCGCACGCGTCAATCTTGGCGCCATTTCACGAAGGTGTGCGGTGAAGTCCCAGCGTCCATCAAGCACAAGTCCCAGATACTTCATCGTCGGCTTCACCTTAATCTGAGCGCCACCGACTACCACCACTAGATCGGCAGGAGGGCCCCGACGAGGGCCGTGAAAGCATATCGCCTCTGACTTCTCTAGGGCCACTTTAAGGCCAAGCTGACGAATTTTGGCCACAAGTTGGGCAACACCAGCTGTTGCGAGCCTAACTGCGTCCCTGTGTGTTTGCCCGCTAGCCAACACAAGAGTGTCATCGGCGTAGCATACCACGTCAATTCCCTCCATCATGTCGCCACGTAAAACCCAGTCATAACCAATGTTCCACAGGAGAGGTCCTAGGACCGAGCCCTGTGGAACACCGCATGAAACTGTCCAACGACGCAAGCCGTCCCGACCCGGATATACCACTTCTCTATCAGAGAGGTAGGAGCACAATAATCGATACAGGTACATCGGTACTTGGTGGTACTGCAATGCTTCTTGTATACATGACCAGGGCAAAGTGTTGAATGCATTGGAGATATCAAGTGATACCCCCAACACCACTCCACCTCGGGCCGTAGCATCATCCACCAAGGCTTTCACCCTCAAAATCGCATGAATTGTGGACCTACCCCTCCGAAAGCCGTACTGGTTTTCCGATAGGTCAGGCCCTACATTTCTCAGGTGAGTGACAAGGCGATCGGCTATGATCCGTTCAAACATCTTGTCCACCTCATCCAACATCACAAGTGGGCGGTATGCTGACGGCGAGTCGGTTGGGCGCCCCTGTTTTTGCAATAAGACTAGGTGACCAGACCTCCATAGGCGCGGGAAACGCCCAGCCACCATACATGCCGTGAATAGTCCACAGAGACGAGCCCCAAGGCTGTCCATGGCTAGGACCCAAGCCTTTCCAGGAATCCCATCGGGACCCGGAGCCCTGTTTTTTGATCGGAGCCGCTGGACAGCCATCCTCATCTCAGTGTCACTGACACACGGCACATCCTCGCTAGTCAGAGGAAGACCCGATGCCATCTGCGGGGGAGCACGAAACTGCAGTGAGGGAAAGAGTTGGGATACAACTTGCTCCACAAACTCGGGCTGGAGGCTCTGCGTTAGTGGTGGGGCCCACCGTCGGAGCTTTCCTCGCGCTATTTTATAGGGTCTCCCCCACGGATCACGGTTTAGGGTCTCCAACATCTCTTTCCTCGATCTGGCCTTTGACCTGCCAATTAACTCCGCCAGCTGCTTTTTTAACACCCGATAGGATGCGTGGAGCCGCTCATCTTCTGAGTCTCCTGTGTTTCCTGGGCGCCTCCTTCTTTGGCGCATGTACTGACGTCTTGCCGCTACACACTGCATGCGCAACTCAGCGATTTCTGCAGACCACCAGTACACTTGCTTTCTGGTGGGAGTAGACCTAGATCTTGGCATTGCCGCATCGCATATGCGTGTCATTGCTTCGCGAAACCAAGTAGCTTCCTCTTCTATGTCAAATGAGCCCAACTGTGGCACAGAAGCCCAGGATTCCACCAACGCAGCTTCTAATAAGACGACCCTATCAAGACGTGACTTCACCCAGCGCGGTCCAACCTCGCTCTGAGCTCCCAATAAACTGGACCTTGAAAGGTCAGTCAGAGACGAAGATAAGGTAAATCGCACGTAGCGGTGATCTGACAGATCTTCCTCATCCACAACAACCCGCCAATCGTGTGTTATATGTGCAACGGCCGGGCTTGCAAAAGTTAGATCCACAATGGAGCTGCCCTGTGGTCGCACACACGTAGGTGTATTACCCCTATTTAACAGCAACAGCCCGTTTGCCGCCGCCCACTCCTCCACAACTCTACCGCGCACATCTGTGTCTGGAGATCCCCATGCCGTTGAATGGGCATTGAAATCCCCAGCCACCAGCACCGGGTGAGAGTGGCTTTGCCTTATGACAATTCCCACGTCGTCAAGAAAGTCTTCGAATTCTGCGAGGACTCTGTTTGGGGAGAAGTATACTGAGATAACCATTGTCTCCCCCAACAGAGCCGCTACGCATCCGGGACGCACTCTGACATTTCCAATAGGAGGGGAATTGGCTGCCGTGACGATGGCAACCAGACTGTCGCTGCTACCAGCATCACCCACCCAAGTATCCCTCTGTGGCACGAAATAGGGTTCCGATACAACCGCAACATCTATGGACCACTGCGCCATGCTCTGCATGAACAAATCCTGGGCATTGGTGCAGTGGTTCAAATTCGCCTGCAGAAAACTTAGTGCCATCTATTAATTAAGTGCCATCAACTCCTCCTCTTCCCTCGGTTCAGCAGGAGCCGGGGGTAGACTTACTTGCGAAGGCACAGCCCCCGCATTACGTCCTCGCCTTGGTTTTGTAACAGGTGGGGTGGCACACGCCCTGCTTCCCGCACGATGCTCCGCTGGCTTGTTGTCTGCAGCACACAATGGACAGTGCGCCGGCGCCTGACAGCTGGCTGCTTTATGACCCGGGAGGCCGCACCGGAAGCAACAATCACTGCGATCCGACTCACAATTGCACTGTGCTCGAATATGGCCAGCGTGCATACACCGGAAGCACTTACTAGGCTTCTCTTTTAAAAGTTTTACCTGGGCTGATATCCAGCCAATCTTTAGTCGGCCATCGCTCATTATCTTCTTTGCTGCAATAACGGGGCAGCGCACAAAAGCCTTGAGCCCGGAATAAAACGCGCGTATTTCGCCCACTTTCACATGCTCCTCCCTACAGCCACCAGCGAGGACTACTGCAGCAGCTACCTCCTCGGCTGATACAGAATCATCCAGGTCAGACACTAGGAGTGTTACACTTTTGTTTGGCCTGGAGACTTGGACATCCCTATCCTGCAGCACTTTTTTGAGCTCCTCCGCCAAAGAGTCTGCCTTGTCACCACTGGCAGCACCGGGCAGCTCAAAGACAGCAGCTCCGGTTGCAGCTTTTCGGTACCTGAGGCCAGGGATTCCAAGGCTCTCAAGGTTCACCTTACTTTTTGCCTCCGCGATAATGGAGCTGTACGTAGTCCCTCTTTTCTCAGCGTCAGGCTGCAGTGTGATCACCACCGCAGACGAGCGAGGAACACGGAGCTTGGGCACACGTGGTCTATTCTGGGACGCCCTACCTGAACCTATCTGCGCCGCCGATGTCTGTCGTGCAGCACTGGACATTTTCCTGCGGATCCTACGCCTTTTACTGCGCGAGAGGACAGGTGTCCATTCGTCATCCCTTGCTTGAGATGAGCCTTGCCTTGCACTATGCTGTGCTCGCGGCTCTCCAACCGGAGCAATGTAGTCTGTTCCGAGGGGCTCGCTAGGCGTGAAATGTGTGACACGCGTAGAGATGCCGGTGTGCTTCCCCTTTCCTTTGCCTTTTCCAGGCGCCTGTGTCTTAGAAGTCATGAGCGCTGGTAATCTCTGATTTATAGCAGACGGCTCAGGGGCCGCCGCTTTGCTTGGGGCAGCCGTTGGATTTTGCGCCGCTACCACATTAAATGCTCTCTGCGGCTGCTGCCTTTTGTCAGAAGCCAACGGAGGACGCAGTCGCTCCTCAGGCAGAAGTCGATTGCTGATGCCTTCGAGCCGCGTACTAACCAATGTCCCCACCTGAATCATAATTTCACGGGAAAAGTTAGTGAACTGCTCCCGGAGAAAGTCTGGGGTCACTACCTGTGCCGGCTCCTGAGGATGCTGCGACGTAATCCTGCTTTTTAATATCTCCACTTCTGCCTGGAGAGACGCCATATCATTGTGGAGGCGGCGATTGTCCGCCTTTAACTTTTCAGTTTCCTCTGAACTTGTGCGGTTTTGGAGTATATTTACAGCCTCTATGATTAGGGACGATGCTTTGTTCAGCCTCTTCTGGAAGGTCCCTTTTAAATTGCCCGACTTGGAAGAAACCACCTTTATAAGGGCGACTCCATCCTGTACTTGCCTAACGAGATCATCGGCAGTGCCATCTGTTTCGCAGCCGCCCGATATTCGAGCAGCGCGGTTAGCGTCAGCCTGCATCTCGACCTCATCAACGCTCGGGTCTAGAGGTTTCTTCATAAACTCGGCACGCCTATCTACTGCAAGTTCAGCCTTCGCTTTATCAATCGACCAGCGACCTTGCCGGTTTCGGCTTTCTGGTCCATAACTCTTGGGCGGCGGCATTGAGCTCCCGCTTGATGCGGAGTCGTATCCGGACCCTTCCCTTGATTTAGGGCATCGCTTGCGACGCCGCTTCGTTGTGGCCCCATCTTGGGATCCCGCAGTGTCGAAACTCATGACTGAAGTCTCAGACAATGAGCCTTCGTCCCTAGCAGAATACGGACTAGAAGCCCGATGACGGTTCTTGCCCCCCCCAGATACGGTGGGGCTGCCTGCGCCAGAGAGCACAGGGAGGGATTCTCCAGCATCGCTGGTACCCTCCTGGGGTATTACGTTTCTTAGACTCGCCATTTCATAATTTTCCTTTATTACAGGGTAAGGTCCCTGGTAGTTTCCCCCCCTCCCCGGCGCTTGGGACGGGAAGCCCTCCCGCCATTCATCCCCTCGGCACGCCAGACCTTGGGATTAGGGTGATTTGTTCTGGGGTTTTCTTCCCCGCGGCACCAACCGTAAACGGCACGGCACCCTCGGCCCCAAATGAGGTAACGAGTTAAAACACCTCATCTCCTCCCTGTCTGAAAGCAGACAGGAGAGAGAGGTCCCAAATCGAGCGAGAGCCCATTGCTGGACTCCGCTTTCCCCCCCTAAGGCAGGACATTCGCCGACAGCTGACAAGACCCTTACAGGGAGTTATCAGCTGCCGCCCAGGGTGCACCAGCCCAATCCCTTGTCAGCCCACCGCTCTCACCGGATCAAAGATCAAATGAGAGAAGCAAAGCCTTCAAGGAACCGAGCCAACGTGGAGGTTTCCTGACCGTAGCACCCCAACCTAACCTAACCTAACCTAACCTAACCTAACCTAACCTAACCTAACCTAACCTAACCTAACCTAACCTAACCTAACCTAACCTAACCTAACCTAACCTAACCTAACCTAACCTAACCTAACCTAACCTAACCTAACCTAACCTAACCTAACCTAACCTAACCTAACCTAACCTAACCTAACCTAACCTAACCTAACCTAACCTAACCTAACCTAACCTAACCTAACCTAACCGAAAAATTCGCCCGCCCACCCACCCTTTATTCGTTAGGTATAACAACTTTTTCGAGGGTGTCGAAAATTTTTTAATTATTTTATTTTTTATTTTGTGTTTCTTTTTATTTATTTATTTTATTTCTTTTTATTTATTTTTTATTCTCACACGGCTCCGGAGGGAATCTAGAAACTTTATTAAGCTTATTATTAGTAAGCTAAAATTTGTTTATTGTTTATTTTTACCTTTATTGTTTTCTTATATACAAGTGCCTGCAAGCAGGCATTTTCGAACAACGACGCCTATTGGCGTAAATCTTGCACATTCATACCTTCAACTATAAATTTCAACAGCTCTCTACACAGTTGAAATATTTTAACTTTGACGCCTACCTCTAAAATGACGACCAGAACGCCCGTGAAAAATCCCAGTAGGAGCGCAAACCCTTCCAAATCTCCTCCCAAAACGGTGACACTGTCTTCAGTGAGACGCAGCTTCGAGGAGTGGGAAGTGGGGATGACGACTGCACAGGTTGAAGTCTCACCTGGCTCAAGCAAGACAACGCAGGCTGGATCTGCAGCTAAGAGACTCAACCAAGTGTTGGCACAAAAGAAAGAAGGAATTAGAGAGCCGAGTGCAGGTGAATCTAAATCATCCAAAGACGATGCTGGTCCAGCAAAGAAGGTTACAGTGACGAAAGTGGAAATCCACAGACCCCCTATCTTGAAAAAAAGCTCCCCGACCGGCCTAGCAGCCGAGGTCGAAGCACTGGTCGAGGACTCTAAGGTCCAGATGAAACATGCGGGAAATATGAAGGGAACCATAAGGGAAAAAGTCCTTAGTAACATCGACAAAATCCTTTACCTGGTCCGGGGAGCGGAGGGGGCCAGGGAGAGCACTAGGAACACATCACTCGAACTGCTCCCCTCTGCTTCCCCTCATAATGAGGAAGAAAATGAGTTAAAAGACCTCTTAAAGGAAAATACAGCTCAATTAAAAGAACTTCAGGAGCAACTCGCCACTCATAAAACCCTAATCCAGGGGCAGTCCTACGCCAGTATAGTAGGAGGACCAACCAAGAAGGGGCCAACCAAAACCCTACACTCCCTGGTCATCACATCTAGCGAGGAGGAGGAGACCGGGGAGCAGGTCCTGGCAAAGGTAAGGGAGGCAGTCGATGCAAAGGATGGATGGGTAAAGGTGGAACGAGTACGTAAAGCTAAAGACAGGAAAATCATTATGAGCTGTGAATCGGTGGAAGAAAGAGAGAAGGTCAGAGATAGAATTGAGAAATCTGGGAAAAAGCTCCATGTCGAGGACATGAAGAACAGAGACCCACTCATCGTCCTCAGAGACGTCCTGTTGCAACATAGCGATGAGGACGTCATGAGGGCGATGAGGAAACAAAATGCTTATGTTTTCCGCGGCCTCGACAAGGAGGAGGACAGAATGGAGATTAGATATAGAAGGAAGGCCAGGAATCCCCTCACCGGACATGTTATCATAAGTGCTTCCCCTAAGATATGGAGAAGAGCAGTCGACGCAGGGTCCCTGAGAATAGACCTGCAGGTGATCAGGGTGGAGGACCAATCTCCGCTGCTACAGTGCTCCTGTTGCCTGGAGTACGGCCATACCAGGCGGTACTGCAGGCAAACGGTTGAGCTGTGCAGCCACTGTGGCGGCCCCCACCTCAGGGCCCAGTGTGCGGACTGGCTAGCCAGGGAAACACCGTCGTGTAGGAATTGTAAGAGAGCCGGCCTGGATCGTGTAGACCACAACGCGTTCAGTAATGAATGCGCCGTTAGGAAAAAGTGGGATGATATAGCCAGGTCGGCTATAGCATATTGCTAAGGTTGTAACAGGCGTAAACACCCCCTACCACATTATGCAAGGCAACCTTCAAAGAAAAAAGCTAGCAACCAATGAAGCTATGATAGAAGCAAGCAAAAATAAAGTTGCCATAGCATTGCTGCAGGAACCATATGTTGGTGGAGCAAAGAATATGAGAGACTATGGTGGGGTGCGAATCTTCCAGCACTTGGACAGAGGCGAAGGAGTGGCGAAAGCAGTCATAGCCATCCTGGACCCAGATCTAGTCGTTGTCCAACACCCCGACTTGACCACAAATAATTTTGTGGTGGTGGAGGTGCATACAAAAGCATGGAGTATCACGCTGGTCTCTTATTATTTTGAACCCCACCCGGCTCCAATCCAGCCTTACCTCAACCACTTGAGGAAAATAGTACAGGTGCTAAAACCTAAAAACTTATTAATAGGAGGTGACGCTAACGCCAAAAGTTTGTGGTGGGGAAGCTTGAAACCTGATGATAGGGGGGATGACATGGCGGGGACGCTCCATGAGCTGGGCCTTCACATTCTTAACACGGGGAGCACTCCCACCTTTGATACCATCAGAGGTGGGAAGAGCTTCAGGAGTCGAGTCGACGTAACGGCCTGCTCAACGAATTTGCTGGGTCGCACAGCGGATTGGAAAGTCATAGAGGGCCTGACGAGCTCGGACCACAACGGCATTGTATTCGATATCAACATGCAGAAAAGTAAAGGAATTGAGATAGAACGAACAACAAGGAAATTTAACACTAAAAAAGCAAATTGGCACCACTTTGTAGAAAGACTGGACCAATTAAAGCTAGCCAATAAAATAAATTTAAATGAAATTAGGAAAATAAATACCAAAGAGGAAATCAAGAAATTCGTAACTAACTTTGATAATACTTTAATAGAAGCATGCAACCAAACAATTCCTAAAATCAAAAATAAACAGAAACTTACCTTGCCGTGGTGGAGTGAGGAGCTCGCAGAGATGAAGAAGGAAGTCGCCACGCGGAAGCGCCGGATCCGGAACGCAGCACCAGCCCGAAGAGCAGCCGTAGTCGCCGAGTATCTGAAACAAAAAGAAATATATGAACATGCAGCAGAGAAAGCCCAAACAGATAGTTGGAAGGAGTTCTGTGGGAAGCAGGATCGGGAGAGCGCCTGGGACGGCATATATAGAGTAATATCAAGGACATCTAGTAGAAAAGAGGACATACTACTGGAAAAAGACGGGGAGGCACTGGACGCTAAGCAATCAGTGGAACTTCTGGCTCACACGTTCTACCAGACAGATCCCGAAGAAGAAGACACCACCGCCCAAAAGGAGCTAAGAAACAGGGCAGAAAAAGTGAATGGTGGCGAGCAACAAAGTAGCTGCGACCCTCCATTTACCATGTCAGAACTTATGACGTCAGCAAAATCCCTAAATCCAAAAAAGGCTCCAGGTGCGGATGGACTCACCGCCGATATTTGCTTAAAAGCAATCGAAAATGATCCTAAGCTGTTCCTTGCACTCACCAACAAATGCCTTGAACTGGGCTACTTTCCGGACACTTGGAAGGAGGCTACGGTGGTCATACTCAAAAAACATGGCAGGGAGGATTACCGCAAGCCTAAGTCGTACAGGCCCATCGGGCTTCTGCCAGTCCTCGGAAAAATTTTGGAGAAAATGCTAGTCGCAAGGCTTAAGCACCATATTCTGCCAAAAATAAGCACACGCCAGTTCGGATTCATGCCACAAAAAAGCACCGAGGACTCCCTTTATATCCTTGTGAATCACATTAACGATAAACTAGCGCAGAAAAGAATTGTCACGCTGATATCACTGGATATAGAGGGAGCTTTCGACAATGCTTGGTGGCCGGCTATACGAATCAGACTGGCGGAAGAGGAGTGCCCGATTGGCTTAAGAAAAGTGTTCGACAGCTACCTCTCCAACAGGACGGTGACGGTCCGGTATGCCGGAGAAACGGCCACCAGGAATACACAAAAAGGATGCGTCCAGGGATCAATTGCGGGGCCGCTCCTTTGGAATCTTTTGATCGACCCGCTACTCAAGGAACTGGACCAAAAGAAGGTGTTCTGTCTTGCGTTTGCGGACGATATCGTGCTCGCGTTTGACGGAGATACGGCGATGGCGATTGAGCAGCAGGCAAATGGCATCCTCGCGCATGTTGAGGCGTGGGGGAAGCGTAACAAGCTAAACTTCGCAGCGCATAAAACAAATGCAATGGTAGTAACGAGGAAGCTTAAGTACGATACCCCGCGCCTGGGCATGGGCGGGACTGCCATAGCCATGAAAGATGAGCTGAAGTTGCTGGGCGTGACCATAGATGCAAAACTTACATTTAATGAGCACGTGTCCAACACCTGCAAAAAAGCAATAGGAGTATATAAGCAACTGTCTAAAGCCGCTAAAGTAAGCTGGGGGCTAAATCCGGAGGTAACTCGTGCAATCTACACAGCGGCGGTAGAACCAATTATTGTGTATGCGGCAAGTGTTTGGGCACCAGCCGTAAACAAAAAAGGTATCCAAAGGAAATTTGCGGCACTACAAAGAGGCTTCGCCCAGAAAATCTGCAAAGCCTACCGCACGGTCTCCCTGAATTCCGCGCTCCTGCTGGCCGGCATGCTCCCCCTTGATCTCCGAGTGCGGGAAACTGCAGCATTATACGAGATCAGGAGGGGGTTCCGGCCGCCGGGAGTGGGAGACAGGGAGATCGAACGGATGGCACCAGCTGTGGGTACTCCTCACCCCGCCGAACAGCTAAGCCTGGGGTTCACAAGCCTGGTGGACCGGGAATTGGTATCCGCACACAGCGGATACCAAGTCAAGATTTACACCGATGGCAGCAAGATTGACGGGAGGGTCGGTGCAGCTCTATCCATATGGATAGGAGAGGCAGAGGCCAAACCCGTCAAACTTAGCCTGCCGTCCTATTGTACGGTCTACCAGGCGGAGCTGCTGGCGATTTGTGAGGCGGTGAGGAGAATAAAGAAGCACAGTGCCAGTACGTTTGGAGTGTACAGCGACTCAATGTCTGCCCTACAGACTGTCGCGAGCCCTGCTTCCCTCCACCCGCTAGCAGTGGAAATAAGGGAGAATGTTAAACACATTCTCCGGCAAAACAAAACCCTAGCATTGTTTTGGATCAAGGCGCATGCGGGTCTGGAGGGAAACGAAAGGGCTGACCAATTGGCAAAGGATGCTGCTGTTAACTCCAAACGGAAAGCGGCCTACGATCTCTGTCCCGTGTCATATGTGAAGCGAATGCTTCGCGCTGACACGGTACAGAGATGGGGGACTAGGTATACTTTGGGCGAAACAGCGTCGACTACAAAGTTATTCTTTCCGGATGCCACCACAGCATACAAGACAGTACGTGAGATCGCTCCGAGTGGCCTTATCACCCAGCTGCTGACAGGACACGGGGGTTTCGCTCAGTACCTGCATAGATTTAGGAAAAAGGACAGCCCATCCTGTATCTGTGACCCTGACAAGGAAGAAACCGTGCCTCACCTAGTGACGGAGTGCCCTGTTTTTGACACACAGCGACTTGACATAGAAAACAAGATCGACACAAAAGTAACGACAGAAAACCTAAAATTAATTATAGTTAGCAAGAAAAAAATTGAATTCCTAAACTACTGTTATAAATTAGTTAAAATAGTAAACAATAGAAATAAGTAATTAACTGTATGATGCTCAAATATATAATATATTAGATAACATCATATAATAACACATAAGTAGAAAATATGTATAAGTAGATTAACCGTAAGTTAAATAATTGAGAAAAAAAAAAAAAAAAAAAAAAAAAAAAAAAAAAAAAAAAAAAAAAAAAAAAAAGTACATATTATAAGAATCCTGAAGAAAGAAAGAAGTAAGAAATTTGATGAAATAGCGCAGAGCGGGTAGACGCGAGTCGTACCCGAAGTGATTGAAAGATGAAGCATGAAAGCAATGAAAAACAGCGACCATAGGCTCCGATAACGTTGGAGGTAGATAGAATTTAAGGCCACAGGCCATAATATAAAAAAAAAAAAAACCTAACCTAACCTAACCTAACCTAACCTAACCTAACCTAACCTAACCTAACCTAACCTAACCTAACCTAACCTAACCTAACCTAACCTAACCTAACCTAACCTAACCTAACCTAACCTAACCTAACCTAACCTAACCTAACCTAACCTAACCTAACCTAACCTAACCTAACCTAACCTAACCTAACCTAACCTAACCTAACCTAACCTAACCTAACCTAACCTAACCTAACCTAACCTAACCTAACCTAACCTAACCTAACCTAACCTAACCTAACCTAACCTAACCTAACCTAACCTAACCTAACCTAACCTAACCTAACCTAACCTAACCTAACCTAACCTAACCTAACCTAACCTAACCTAACCTAACCTAACCTAACCTAACCTAACCTTTTTTTTTTTTTTTTTTTTTTTTTTTTCGGAGGAAAGATCCCTGTTACGGATACCCGTCGGCCTGCAGGGGAGGCTGTCGGGTTATGTGGGACTCCACGCCAGAGTGACGTGCCTACCCACTAAAAAACCTCCGGAGTTCCATCTCGACCGCTTTTGCCGGGGACACGGGAAAGGGATACGACCGCGAACCCCGGCGCGGCTGGCCGCTAAAGCAGCCCCTCCTCGGGGACGTCAGAGCGCCCCCCCACTCACCAAGTCGGCGCGTCCGGAACTCACGGACGCGCCGTACCTCCTTGGGCCAATTGAGAGGCGGCAGACTCCCGCGCAGTCCACCGCCTGTGGGCCCATGGGAGCCAGATAAACTGACTCCCAGCGGCGAAGAAGATGATAGGCTCCGCCGCTTGCCTCTCGCCGCAAGCACGGTGCGGCACCGCTCGGCCGCGGAGGACAGGGAGAGCGGCAACGTAGCACCGAAACTCCCTCCCCTCCGCGACCGATCACCTACCACAGCCACGGCGGTGTGGCCCCGCCTGAAGCGCCGGGAGAGAAATAAAACATTCCCCTCCCGGCGGCTGCACCTCGGGTGGGGGGAGAACTTCCCACTCCCCCGCCGCCCCATTGGGCGCATCCCTGCAGGCTCAAGGCCGAAGCCGAGCCCACGGGAGCGCCCCTCCCCGGGTGGGGGGAGAACTTCCCACTCCCCCGCCGCCCCAATGTGGGCGCTCGCTGCTGGTGGAGCAAACAGCAGGAGAGCGCCCCCTCGCGGGTTCCTCTTAGCTTCCCCGTGGCTTGCGACTACCACGGGTACTGAGCCCCCCCGGTACGACAAACCGGGAACCACCTCGGGGGGGAACCTAACCTAACCTAACCTAACCTAACCTAACCTAACCTAACCTAACCTAACCTAACCTAACCTAACCTAACCTAACCTAACCTAACCTAACCTAACCTAACCTAACCTAACCTAACCTAACCTAACCTAACCTAACCTAACCTAACCTAACCTAACCTAACCTAACCTAACCTAACCTAACCTAACCTAACCTAACCTAACCTAACCTAACCTAACCTAACCTAACCTAACCTAACCTAACCTAACCTAACCTAACCTAACCTAACCTAACCTAACCTAACCTAACCTAACCTAACCTAACCTAACCTAACCTAACCTAACCTAACCTAACCTAACCTAACCTAACCTAACCTAACCTAACCTAACCTAACCTAACCTAACCTAACCTAACCTAACCTAACCTTTTTTTTTTTTTTTTTTTTTTTTCGTGAGAGAAAGGTCCTTCGGCCTACCGTCCGTAAAACCGCGGGAGGCCGGACGGTTATGTGGGGCTCACACCCACTAAAAAACTCACGGTGTTCCAAACCACAGCCGCTTTCATGTCGGAGCCATGGGAACAGAAATCTCCACGACTCAGACGCGGCGCCACTGAAGGTGGCTCCAGCTCACTCCATTCGCTATTTTAAAAATTTAAGAGACGGGAGCGGCCCGCGGAGCTCAATCAAGCTCACACTCCGCCTGAAAAGGGGAAGGTGCACGGGAACACGTCACGCACCGTTCAACCCGGAGAATTGTATGTCGGAAAACGGAAAATCCCGCTTCCGCCTCCCGACCAACCCTCATTACGGGGGCATCAGCTGGGCGTATGCCCGACGTCTGCGCCCCGGGCGCCGGCGGCGGATGGCCAGTTCGGTTGTAACCTCCCTGTCTCTTTCCGCCGCTTCTTTGCGGAGCATGATCGTCTCTGCAAAGACCTGCGTCGCCGTCCATGCCATCTCGCTATCAACCATAGCTCGCACCACAGATGAAAGCGAGAGGTCATCTCCGACCACAGCTCTCAAAGCAGAGCGCTCTTCTGCCCAGGCAGAGCAGGTTTCCAGCGCATGCTGCGCGTCCTCATCAGGACAGACCTCGCAGTGGTGGCACCGCGGTGTCGGTTCCCGGTTCGCTTTCCGACACAGATATCCTCCGAAGCAACCATGTCCAGAGAGTATCTGTGTCAGCCGGAACGTCAGGACACCGTGACTTCTACTAAGCCACTGCTGCAAAACCGGGCGAACTGCCTCAATGGTTCTGATGCCGGCACTAGGCTGCTCCAGTCTGCGAGCCCACTCCCTTTCACTAGTTTGCCGCAGATCATTGCGGCGTCCGTCCACTTCTCGTGGTGCCAGCCGAAGGCCGCGGGAATGCGCCTCCTCACGCCAAAAATAAAGTGACGCAAGGGCTCTCGCATCTATGTCCCATGGCAGACATCCTGCCAGCACGCACGCTGCCTCATGGGAAATCGTGCGATATCCTCTTACGGCCCTAGTTGCTATAATCTTTTGCGGTTCTCGCAGAAGAGCAACGTTCTGTCGGTTTAGGGCCGAGGCCCATACGGGGGCACCGTACATTGCCATGGATCGCACGACTCCCATGTAAAGGCTTCTACATGACGCCTCTGGACCGCCCAAATTTGGGAGCAGTCGAGAAAGTCCACCAGCAGCCGCCGTCAACCTCGGCTGAAGCTGCCCGAAATGAGCACCGAAGTTCCACCTGCCATCAAGGACAATGCCCAAATAGCGCATTGTTGACTTGATGGCAACTTGAACTCCGCATATAGTCATACTGAGACCGGCGGGAGGCATCCTCCGAGGGCCGTGAAAACATAGCACCTCAGTTTTGTGGAGCGCCACTTCCAGTCCCAGCATTCGTATCCGGCGCACAACCTGAGCAACTCCTGCCGTGGCCAGTGCCACAGCCTCGTGCACATCTTCACCGCGGGCAGTCACCAGGGTGTCGTCAGCATAACAAGTGACCTCGACACCCCGGAGAGTAGCACCTCGCAGGACCCAATCATACCCGATATTCCACAGGAGAGGTCCAAGGACCGACCCCTGTGGAACACCGCGCTGAACTTCTTTTTCTTGCCAACCATCCCGGCCAGGGTAAATAATTCTCCTGTCTGAGAGGTAGACTTCAACGATGCGGCGCAGATAGAAAGGAACGCCATGGTACTTAAGTGCCTCTCTGATGGTGGCCCAGGGGAGAGTGTTGAAGGCATTGATAATGTCCAAGGACACTCCCAACACTACGTCACCCCGGTCAACTGCTGCTTGCACTATAGATTTAACTCTTAAAATGGCATCCACTGTCGACCTGCCTTGGCGGAATCCAAATTGTTGATCTGCTAGATCCGGACCCGTATGTGTGAGGTGCCTGACAAGCCGGCCAGAGACCACCCTTTCGAACAGCTTTACCAGCTCATCAAGCAACACCAGCGGCCGGAACGCCGATGGAGATTCTGCCGGGCGCCCCTCTTTTTTAAGCAGCACAAGCCTGCCAACTTTCCATGACTGTGGAACTGATCCCTGGGCAAGACAAGCACTGAAAAGGTCCTGCACTCTCTTTTCCAGAACATTCTCATTAAGGGCTAGTACAATAGCCCGGCCTGGTATTCCGTCAGGACCCGGAGCAGTGTTCTTGGCCCGAAGTCGTAGAACAGCAGCACCAAGCTCAGCGTTGGTCACCTCTGGGACTTCACCTAATTCGTCAACCTCGCTCGCCGTTGCTGCGGACATGCTAGGTGGCTCAAATTCCTCCTGAAATGGGAATAACTTTGCCACGACTTCCTGCAAGAATGCGGGTTCTAAACTCTGCGTAAGAGGCGGAGCATAAGGCCGCAGTTTGTTTCTTACGGCCTGGTATGGGTGACCCCATGGGTCGCGATTGAGCGTCTGCAACAACTCTTCTCTGGCTGAGGCCTTCGCATCCGCTATGCCCACACGCAATGCCTCTGCTGCCTGTAAATAGGCCTCATGCAATTCTTGTTCTGCAGCCTGATTTCGTTGGCGTCTTCTTCTCTGCCTGGTATACAGTCGTCGGGCAGCAACACACGCCTGACGAAGTTGTGTGAGCTCCCACGACCACCAGTACACCCAGCGCCGAGGAGGGCGCGAACTGGCCCTGGGCATGCAGGCGTCACAAATGTTGACCATGGCGTCCCTGAGCCATCTCGCCTCCTCCTCGACATTATGTTCCTCCGGCCTTTGAAACCACGACTGGACTGCAGCCGCTTCCTCCAGAAGCTCTTTGTTGAGCTTTTTGAGCTGCCAACGAGGGCCACACCAATCCACAGGATGCCTTGGGCCAGCTTGTTCGCTTGGCGGCGAGGTGACATCAAATCGAATGTATGCATGATCCGACAATGTCACCTCGTCCTCAATCACGTGCCAGCCCTCAACACGGTGCGCCAGTGTGGGACTCGCAAACGTGACATCAACGATGGAGCCCCCCTGCGGACGCACACATGTGTATGCTGTCCCCCGATTCAGTAAGCACAGTCCCACTGCTATAGCCCACTCTTCTACAGCCACACCACGGTCATCAGTATTTGGGGACCCCCAAGCAACAGAATGCGCATTAAGGTCCCCGGCCACCATCACACTGTACGGTTGACTCCTGTGGACTATCACTTCCAGTTCTGCGAGAAACGCTTCGAACTCGTGTAACGGACGATTGGGCGAGAAATAAACGCCCACCACAACTATATCACTCAGTCGAGCCGACACGATTCCGTGGCCACGTACCACACTATCGAAGGCTGGCGCACTCGGTGAAGAGACGAGGGCCACCATACCATCGCGATCACCGACCCATCTGCCGCCGTCCGGGACGAAGTATGGTTCACAGACTACGGCGTACTCTATAAGCCATTGCGCCATGCTCTGGAAGAAAAGGTCCTGAGACCTGGCGCAATGGTTGAGATTTGCTTGCAACCATTTACTGTCCATCATTAATGGCGGCCGTCATCTCTCCATCCTCATTGACTCGCGGCCGCTCGCTCACTTGGAACTGCATATTGACTGCAGTGTTAGCCGGCTTTCTCCTCGTTTTATGTCCAGGGACATTAGCGCAGACCTTGCTGCCCACTCTGTGGCCTGCCGGTTTGTTTGCCGCAGCGCACACTACGCAGCGGGGTGCCGACTGGCAATCTTGGGCCTTATGACCGTCCTCACCACATCTGTAGCACAAGCTACTGCGATCGACTTCGGCAGTGCATTTCTCCTTGACATGGCCCACCTCAAGGCACCGGAAGCACCGGGTGGGTTTCGACTGTAGCAACATAACTTTCGTCGAAACCCATCCAACCGTCAACGGTGCGTTGCCCGTTGTAATCTTTTTTGCGGCCTCTATGGGACACCTCACCCAAGCCGTACCACGCCGTGACCTATCTTGGCGGATCTCTCCAACCTTGATGTCCTTTTCTGCACACCCACCAGCCCTAGCCACGGCTTTGCATACCTCCTCTGGTGTGCTTGAGTCCTCCAGACCAATGACTCGCAACTCAGCGCATTTCATTGGTCTGGACACTTTTACCGTGAATGGGTCAAGGATTTCGCTTAGTTTTTGGGCCAAGGCGTTAGCCTTCTCGATTTTGTCCGCACCTCCAACCTCAATCAATCGAGCTCCAGTTGCCGCCTGCTTTATGGTAACTCCTTCGATGCCCAAGTCACTCATTTGAAGTTTGCCTTTGGCATCGGCCAGGACCTTCTTATAGGTTGCTCCTTGCTTTTCCGCCTCAGGCTGCAGTTTAATTAGAACCGCTGCAGAGCGTGGAGGGCGCAGCTTCGGCTGCTTATTTTGTGCCTGCCTTTGCTGCAGCTGTGTGCTACGTCCAACCGGTTGCTTTGTTTTGTTTGCAACTCTGGCTTGAGCAGCTGTTTTAGCTTGCTTCTTCTTCTTGCTCTTTTTCTCAACTGTAACCCATTCTTCCTCCCGAGCTCGGGGAACCTGGGTAGTTGGCGGGAGACTGCTTGATGCAGACTTTAAGGTTCCTCCATTTATTTTCTTTTTATTCTTCTTTTTATTTTTGCCTGCCTTACCAGGCTCATCTATGAACTCCGGCGTGACAACCTCCGGCGCACTCTCCGTCAAGTTAATATCTGGCTGGAATTCCTCAGGCTGTCTATGGCGGCCTAATTGCTCCTTCAGCGCTGTGAGGTGAGTAGTAATGACTGCGCCCACCTGTTCAGAGATGATTTGCACAACATCTTCCCTCGTGACCGCCGGATCTCGGGCAGGCGTCTGTACTGGGCCCCAGTCGGCTCTCTGCCGGACCTCAGCTCTAACCTCCGCTATCTCTTGGCGCAGAGTTTCTACTTGAGCACAAAGGCTCGCATTCTCTTCTTTGATACGGCTATTCTCTTTTTGGAGTCTTTGCGTCTCCTCATCCGTGGTCCTCCTTATAAGGGCTTCTGTGGCAACCGAGATTGCAGTTGCCGCATTTTTGAGGTCCCTTACAAATGTGCCCTTGAGGTGACCTGATTTCGACGCGATTGTCTTTATGAGAGTCACTTCTGTCTCCACCTTCTCTTGAATGCTTACGGCGGGAAGTTTCTCCAGTTCTGCCGCAAGTGTCTCCGCCGATTTTTGCTCGAGGCCGGCAACTCTTCCTGACCGTGCCTTTTTGGCAACCTTTTCTACTTGCGCCTCTGTGTCCAGCATATATTCCTGGCGTTTAAGGGCCAGCAGGTCTTGCTTAGCTTTGGCTAGACCAACATAATGCCCCGTAGTGGGCGGCCTGCCTCTTAGCCGCGCACTTCTCTTTTCAGGAGCTGCCGCATCCGTCCTATTCGGCTGTGCCGTCGCCTCACCCCCTCGGTCAGAATCTGACTCCTCGCCAGAGCGTGCGGTTCCCATGGACGACGAGTCCGAGTCGGATTCTGTCCCCGCAGCGCTTGCCACCTTCTCCTCAGTTTTGCCATCTCGGCCCCCCTCTACGTCTTTTGTTTTGAGTTTCTTATTTTTATCCATATAAGTTCCCACGAGTATGGGGGAAGTAAGCGGTCCGCCCGGGCAGTGCCCCCTGTACCCGGGTAAGCCTACGGGGTAACCCACCAGAGGGTCGGCCGGTGCTCTGGTGGGAGGAGCGCTAACGACTGGTCTTCCCTCCAGCCATGCATCCCCTCACGGCGCCCCCGCCGCTTGGGATTAGGGGTAATTTTTTTAAAGAGGTTTTCTTCCTCGCAGGCCGGGCGATTAAGCCAAGCCCCTCGTTCCCAAAAGAAAAATCCAATGGGTTTACGAGATGATGAGCGAAGACCCATTACTGGGTCCCGCTATCCCCCCCCCTAAGGCAGGACATTTGCCGACAGCTAACAAGACCCTTAATAGCAGGGAGTTATTAGCTGCCGCCCAGGGTGCACCAGCCCAGTCCCTTGTCGGCCCGCCGCTCTAACCGGATCAAATGATCAAGTAAGAGAAACAAAGCTTTCAAGAGACCGAGCCAACGTGGAGGTTTCCTGACCGTGGCACCCCAACCTAACCTAACCTAACCTAACCTAACCTAACCTAACCTAACCTAACCTAACCTAACCTAACCTAACCTAACCTAACCTAACCTAACCTAACCTAACCTTTTTTTTTTTTTTTTTTTTCGGAGGAAAGATCCCTGTTACGGATACCCGTCAGCCTGCAGGGGAGGCTGTCGGGTTATGTGGGACTCCACGCCAGAGTGACGTGCCTACCCACTAAAAAACCTCCGGAGTTCCATCTCGACCGCTTTTGCCGGGGACACGGGAAAGGGATACGACCGCGAACCCCGGCGCGGCTGGCCGCTTACGCAGCCCCTCCTCGGGGACGTCTGAGCGCCCCCCCACTCACCAAGTCGGCGCGTCCGGAACTCACGGACGCGCCGTACCTCCTTGGGCCAATTGAGAGGCGGCAGACTCCCGCGCAGTCCACCGCCTGTGGGCCCATGGGAGCCAGATAAACTGACTCCCAGCGGCGGAGAAGATGATAGGCTCCGCCGCTAGCCTCTCGCCGCAAGCACGGTGCGGCACCGCTCGGCCGCGGAGGACAGGGAGAGCGGCAACGTAGCACCGAAACTCCCTCCCCTCCGCGACCGATCACCAACCACAGCCACGGCGGTGTGGCCCCGCCTGAAGCGCCGGAAGAGAAATAAAACATTCCCCTCCCGGCGGCTGCGCCTCGGGTGGGGGGAGAACTTCCCACTCCCCCGCCGCCCCATTGGGCGCATCCCTGCAGGCTCAAGGCCGAAGCCGAGCCCACGGGAGCGCCCCTCCCCGGGTGGGGGGAGAACTTCCCACTCCCCCGCCGCCCCAATGTGGGCGCTCGCTGCTGGTGGAGCAAACAGCAGGAGAGCGCCCCCTCGCGGGTTCCTCTTAGCTTCCCCGTGGCTCGCGGCTACCACGGGTACTGAGCCCCCCCGGTACGACAAACCGGGAACCACCTCGGGGGGGAACCTAACCTAACCTAACCTAACCTAACCTAACCTAACCTAACCTAACCTAACCTTTTTTTTTTTTTTTTTTTTTCGGAGGAAAGATCCCTGTTACGGATACCCGTCAGCCTGCAGGGGAGGCTGTCGGGTTATGTGGGACTCCACGCCAGAGTGACGTGCCTACCCACTAAAAAACCTCCGGAGTTCCATCTCGACCGCTTTTGCCGGGGACACGGGAAAGGGATACGACCGCGAACCCCGGCGCGGCTGGCCGCTTACGCAGCCCCTCCTCGGGGACGTCTGAGCGCCCCCCCACTCACCAAGTCGGCGCGTCCGGAACTCACGGACGCGCCGTACCTCCTTGGGCCAATTGAGAGGCGGCAGACTCCCGCGCAGTCCACCGCCTGTGGGCCCATGGGAGCCAGATAAACTGACTCCCAGCGGCGGAGAAGATGATAGGCTCCGCCGCTAGCCTCTCGCCGCAAGCACGGTGCGGCACCGCTCGGCCGGGGAGGACAGGGAGAGCGGCAACGTAGCACCGAAACTCCCTCCCCTCCGCGACCGATCACCAACCACAGCCACGGCGGTGTGGCCCCGCCTGAAGTGCCGGAAGAGAAATAAAACATTCCCCTCCCGGCGGCTGCACCTCGGGTGGGGGGAGAACTTCCCACTCCCCCGCCGCCCCATTGGGCGCTTCCCTGCAGGCTCAAGGCCGAAGCCGAGCCCACGGGAGCGCCCCTCCCCGGGTGGGGGGAGAACTTCCCACTCCCCCGCCGCCCCAATGTGGGCGCTCGCTGCTGGTGGAGCAAACAGCAGGAGAGCGCCCCCTCGCGGGTTCCTCTTAGCTTCCCCGTGGCTCGCGGCTACCACGGGTACTGAGCCCCCCCGGTACGACAAACCGGGAACCACCTCGGGGGGGAACCTAACCTAACCTAACCTAACCTAACCTAACCTAACCTAACCTAACCTAACCTAACCTAACCTTTTTTTTTTTTTTTTTTTTTTTTTTTTTTTTTTTTTTTTTTTTTTTCACGCGGAGAAAATCCCTTCGGATACCTTGCCGGGTGCGGGGACCGGCAAGGTTATGTGGTGTAGCCACTAAAAACTCCGCGGTGTCAACGTCGATGCTGCTATTGCCAGGACCGTGTGCTTCTTTCGCTCCACAGACCCGGCGCAGTGGCCGCTTATCAGCGGCCTCGGCTTGCTGGGCTCGCTCGCGGTACCCTCTCAATTAGCGAGAGGGGTCGGAGCGGCCTGCGGGGTGGCCCGTCGGCCTTCAATTCAACCCGCTAAGGGTAAAGGCGCGTGTTGACACAGACGCGCCTTTCAACCCGGAGGACCGTATTTGTCGGGCGATGGAATCCCGCTTCCATCGCCCGACCGGTCCACTTTATGGGGGCAGCAGTTGCAGACCGTAGGCCCGCCTCCTGCGCCCTGTGCGCCGGCGGCGGATGGCCAGGTCGGTCGTTGCCTCCCGGTCTCTCTCCGCCGCCTCTTTGCGGAGCATGACGCTCTCCGCAAAGGCCTGCACTGCTGTCCACGACGTCTCACTGCCAACCATGTGGCGAACCACGGTCGGCAGCGAAAGGTCGTCCCCCACTACCGCACGCAACTCCGCGCGGTCTTCCGCCCAGGCTGGGCAGACCTTCAGGGTGTGTTGGGCGTCCTCTTCCGGACAGCCATCGCAATGGTGACAGACAGCAGTCGGTTCTCGACGCGCTCTATGACACAGATACCAACCGAAACAACCATGTCCGGTGAGAATCTGTGTCAGCCGGAACGTCAAGGCACCGTGCTGCCTTGTCAACCACTGAGCCAAGACTGGCCGGACCGCCTCAACGGTCCTGAGGCCAAAATTGGGCTGCTCCAGCCTTTGGGCCCACTCATCAACAGCGAGCTGACGCAACTCGTCCCTGTGGCCCTCAATCTCCCGCGGGGCAAGTCTGTGTCCCCGGGCCAGTTCCTCCTCACGCCAAGCAAATAAGGACGCGAGGACTAGGGCATCTAGATCCCAGGGCACAGAACCGGCCAACACGCAGGCTGCCTCACCGGAGATCGTGCGATATCCCCTAATGGCCCTGTTAGCTATCGCCCTCTGTGGAACCTAACCTAACCTAACCTAACCTAACCTAACCTAACCTAACCTAACCTAACCTAACCTAACCTAACCTAACCTAACCTAACCTAACCTAACCTAACCTAACCTAACCCAGTTGCGTTCCGTCAGCCGAGCAGTGCACACGCGTTCCGCGCTCCGCTCCCGGAATAAAATAGTGAAAAATAGTTTAAGTGTTCCGATTCCGGAAATTTGTGTTTTTAATTGTGTATTAAGTGTTTGGGGAGCGTCGTAGCGTGGAAGTGTGCCGAAGGCTCTGCTGGATCCTGAGATAGCACGCTGAAAAAGCTGTGCCGACACGTGGTAAGCGCTGTGTTTCTTTAAAGTCCCGTTTTTTACAATTGTGACTTCGTTTATCACCTGACCCCAGCCCGTTTTACCGGGCGACACATGCGCAGTCCTTATAAAGGAAAATTACCACGTGTCACGGAACGCAACGCCCTGTAGGTTTTTAGGTTTTTAAATTTTGACCGTTGAGGAAAATTTTATTTTTTGATTTAATTTTAGTTTTTAACTTAGTTTGACTCAAATATTTAATTTGTTTTTATCCTTTGACTTTAGTAGTATAATATTCTTATAAAATTAACGACCTTGGCCCCCCTATACAGGGCCAAAAGAAATTTTAGTTTTACATTTTATTTTTAGTTTTACCTACATTTTAAGATCTTAATTTTATTATATGACTAAGAACCCCCTGACCAGCATGGAATTCCCCCCGACTCCGGAACCCCGTCCCCTTTCTCCTGCCTCAGACGACGAGGACTTCGAGAACTCCCGGTTTGGGGAATATTTGGTGGATCTGATGAGGGAGGGCTGTACGCGGGATAGGGAGGCCTCCTCCCTGTCCGGTAAGCGGCCCTCCCCGTCAGGGGAGATCCCTCGTGGGCCGGTGAGGGCGGTTCCGGGGGGGGCGGACCGTGCGAGGCCTCCAAAGAGAGCGAAGAGGTACTTACGGTACTCTCCGCTCTCTGAGGAGGAACAGCGCGAAAAATGGTTCGCCCATACCCCGGATCCTACTCCCGCCCCGGCTTACGAGGGATATGCTGCCGAGGCCGACGCCGTCCTGCGCAGGGCAAGGAAGCTCCTCGGTGACTCCAGAAATCTCAAAACTGAGATTAAGTTTGGAGTCATTGAGGCAGTCGAGCGCCTGCATGGGATGGTGAAGGCCCTGGAGGCGGGAACAGCGAGGGAGGATTGGGCCCCCGCTGCGCCCGCTCCCGGCGAACCGGGGAAGGAATCGCGCGAAAGGGTCCAAGCGTCGGACGAGCGGTCAGCCGGGCTTGCTCTTGCCGAGAAAATGGAGGAGCAGGCCAGGCTGATCAGCGACAACGCGCGAAAGTTGGACGAGATCAGGGAACTAGTCGCGCGGCAAACTTCTGGTGCTTTGACTTACGCGGACGCGGTGTCCCGCCCTGCCTTGGCGAAGCCGACCGAGCGGGGGCCCCTGCTGTCCCTTGTCGTCACATCTAAGGATGCGTACGACACGGGGGAGCAGGTGCTCGATAAGGTCCGCGAGGCGGTTGACGCCAAGGAAGGATGGGTCCGAGTGGAGCGAGTGCGTAAGGCAAAGGACCAGAAGGTGATTATGAGCTGCGCGTCAGAGGGGGAGCGCGCAAAGCTGAAGGATAGGATTGTGAGGGCGGGCAACCTCACTGCCGAGGAGGTGAAGAACCGGGACCCGCTCCTCATCCTCTGGGGCGTCAACATTCGCTACAGCGATGATGACGTCATCGGAGCGATGAGGAAGCAAAACCCAGAGGTGTTTCACGGCCTCGGCAGGGGGGAGGACCGCCTTCAAATAAAGTACAGAAAAAAGGCACGCAATCCAAATAGTAGTAACATTGTGCTCAGCACATCTCCGGCGGTATGGAGGAGGGCACTGGACGTTGGAGCCCTCCACGTGGACCTCCAGCGCGTAAGGGTTGCGGACCAGTCCCCCTTAGTGCAGTGCTCGCGCTGCTTGGGCTACGGCCACAGCAGGCGGTTCTGCACGGAGGGGGAGGACGTTTGCAGTCACTGCGGGGGTCCACACCTGAAATCGGAGTGTGCTGAGCACAAGGCGGGTTCGACGGCCACCTGCCGTAATTGCAAAAAGGCAGGTGGCGACAGGGTTGACCACAATGCCTTCAGCGGGGACTGTCCGCTGAGGCGGAAGTGGGACGCGATTGCAAGGTCGGCAACAGCGTACTCCTGACCTTGCAATCAGTATGGCGTCATCGATGAGTGGTTATGCCGCTTGTTGCCATAGTACCTCCGGTATATAAAAAATTATTTATGCGCATAAATAATTTGTTTATGATTAAAGGTGTGGAAAATGGAACAAAGCGGCATGGCCAAACATCGAACAAAAGTGGATCGCTGAAGGTATTGTGGGTAGGGAGCAATGGGGTGTTTTTCCTTTTTAATTTTAACCGTAAGTTTTAAAAATTTATTTTTACAATAAATTTGATAAAAATTTAAAATGTAGATATCTTGTAAACAAAGGAAAAACACCCCATTGCAGTTTAGGTAGTTAGGCGGCCTTTTTTCTGTACTTTATTTTATGTGTAGAAAAGTGAAAGTGGCGGTAGAACGTGTTTTTAGTTGCGCGTCCCTTTCCATTGCGGGGTGTTAGGATGTACCGGGGGTGGCCTTAGGCCATATCTCCGGGCTCCATCTGTCCCGCAATGGAAGGGGACGTGTATAAATGGGCTCGTCTAACTTTCGCGTGTAAAATTTTAGGTAAGCGTATCGCGTCCCCGCCCGCGGGCGGCGTGGCCGTGGGCCTGGTGGGACCGATGGACCCGCCAGACCGGACTCTGGCCGCTCCGTAGCGGGCTGGGACGTGATTAACGCTTCGTGAAAAAGACACGTTTTTTCTGTCATCGACTAGCGTTTGGTTTATTGACTGAGCGTTGGTCGATGGCGGAGGGAAGCGTGTGCTTCGTCGAGCGATTGGCGTTTGATTTCTTTAAAGAGACCAAACGTTAATCGAGCGACTAGCGTTTGGAACTTTTCGCGCCGGTAGGTCGTCGAGGCGGGGGAAAGGTAGATGGGTGAATCAGGGCTGATCGGGGGGTGCGCCGCGGAATCTAATGCTGGCATTGGATTCCGGGACGCACACCCCGATAAGTTTTTGTCTTTTTTAAAATTGAAATATATATTTTTTTTTGGTTTATACTATTTTATATATTTATTTATTATACATATATTATATATTTAAAAATTTATTGTAAAAAAAGGAAATTGGCAAACATAGTCCCTGATCATGTCAGGGGGTTCTTATAAAAAAAAAAAAAAACCTAACCTAACCTAACCTAACCTAACCTAACCTAACCTAACCTAACCTAACCTAACCTAACCTAACCTAACCTAACCTAACCTAACCTAACCTAACCTAACCTAACCTAACCTAACCTAACCTAACCTAACCTAACCTAACCTAACCTAACCTAACCTAACCTAACCTAACCTAACCTAACCTAACCTAACCTAACCTAACCTAACCTAACCTAACCTAACCTAACCTAACCTAACCTAACCTAACCTAACCTAACCTAACCTTTTTTTTTTTTTTTTTTTTTTTTTTTTTTTTTTTTTTTTTTTTTTTTTTTTTTTTTTTTGACGCGGTAAAAATCCCTTCGGATACCGCACTGGTTACGGGAGACCAGTGCGGTTATGTGGTGCTTCCACTAAAAAAACCGCGGTGTCACCTCTCAGCCGCTATGGGCCAGGGCCGTGTGCTATTCGCGCTCCACAGCCCCGGCGCGGCGACCGCTATGGCGGTCCCTGCTCGCTCTGGGATCCCTCTCATTAAGAGAGGGTATCAGAGCGAGCCTGTGGGTGGCCTTTCGGCCTTCACCCACCCGAAAGGGTTAAGGCGTGGTGACACACGACGCCTTACAACCCGGAGGGCCGTTATGCCGAGGAGCGGAATCCCGTTTCCGCCTCTCGACCGACCCTTATTGTGGGAGCTGCTGGTGCAGGCCATAGGCCCGCCTCCTGCGCCCCGTGCGCCGGCGGCGGATGGCGTGGTCGGTGGTATCCTCACGCACTCTCTCCGCCGCCTCCTTGCGGAGCATCACTTGCTCCGCAAAGGCCTGCACCGCATTCCACGACGTCTCGCTGTCGACCATGACCTTAATCAAGGTCGGCAGAGAGAGGTCGTCCCCCACGATCGCACCCATGTCGGCGCGCTCTTCCGCCCAGGCTGGGCAGCACTCCAGTGTGTGTTGGGCGTTCTCGTCCGCACACCCGTCACAGTGGTGGCATATGGCAGTAGGCTCCCTACCCGCTCTGCGACACAGGTACCCTCCAAAGCAACCATGCCCGGATAGCACCTGCGTCAAGCGGAAGGTGAGTATGCCATGTTGCCTAGCCAACCACTGGCTCAGGACTGGCCGGACCGCCACAACAGTTCGGATTCCGAAACTGGGCTGCTCCAGCCTATAGGCCCACTCCTCGATAGAGCGCTGACGCAGCTCACTGCGACGTCCCTCCATCTCCCTCGGTGCCGGTCGGTGACCCTGGGCCAGCGCCTCCTCACGCCAATGAAATAGTGACGCGAGGGCACTCGCTTCTATGTCCCAGGGTATGGAACCGGCAAGCAGGCTGGCAGCCTCAAAGGAGATCGTGCGATATCCTCGGACAGCCCTTATCGCCATCAACCTCTGCGGTCTCCTCAGCAGGGTGATATTTTGGCGATTAAGGGCCTCGTCCCACACGGGGGCGCCGTAAAGCGCCATGGACCGCACGACCCCCATATAGAGGCGCCTGCAGGACGTCTCGGGTCCTCCGAGGTTCGGCAGGAGCTGCGTCAGCGCCATCGCCGCCGACATGAGCCGCGGAATCAACGCCTCGAAGTGGGCGCCGAAATTCCATTTGCCATCAAGGACGATGCCCAAATAGCGCATCGCCGGCTTGATGGCAATATGGGTTCCACCCACCATCAGACTGGCGTCCGGAGGAGGCGCCTTCCAAGGGCTATGAAAGCATAGCGCCTCGGACTTGTGGAGCGCAACCTCCAGACCCAGCTGCCGGATTCGGCGCACCACCTCGGCGACCGCGGCCGTGGCGAGGATTGACGCCTCACGAAACGAGGTGCCACGGGATACCACCAGGGTGTCGTCGGCGTAACATACCAACTCCACACCTGGGAGATTAGTCCCCCGCAGCACCCAGTCGTAGCCGATGTTCCACAGAAGTGGTCCTAAGACAGACCCCTGTGGAACACCGCGCGTCACCTCCTTCTCCTTCCACCCGCTTTGCGCAGGGAAAATGACTCTCCTTCCTGAGAGGTAATCGCCGATGAAGCGGCGCAGGTATGTTGGCACCCCGTGAAAGCGGAGTGCCTCCATAATGCAAGCCCATGGGAGGGTGTTGAAGGCGTTGGTGATGTCGAGAGACACCACCACGACGAACCCCCCCTGGGAAACCGCTTCCTGCGCCACTGACTTCACTCTCAGGATGGCGTGGATAGTGGACCTGCCCCGACGGAATCCGTACTGGCAATCCGCCAAGTTCGGACCGACCGTCTCAAGGTGCTTGACCAGGCGATCGGCAGTGACTCGCTCTAGCAGTTTGCCGGCCTCATCAAGCACCACGAGGGGACGGAAGCCAGACGGAGAATCCGCCGGTCGTCCCTCTTTCCTGAGCAGGACCATTCGTCCCGTTTTCCACGCCGTTGGGAATCTTCCCTGCGCAAAGCAGGCGTTAAACAGCCTCCTCAGCTGCTCCTCCAGAACATCCAGAGCGAGGACAAGAGCTCGACCCGGGATGCCATCCGGACCAGGGGCGGTGTTTTTGGCGCGCAACCTAAGAACGGCGGCGCCTAACTCGCCCCCGGTTATCTCGGGGATCTCCTCAGAGATGTCCTCGCTCTGTTCCACCGACAGAGGAGCCATGCTGGGAGGCCGAAACTCCGGGCACTGCCGCGGAAAAAGAGCGGCCACCACGTCGTCTAGGAGCTGCGGCTCCAGACTCTGCGTGAGGGGGACGGCATGCGGCAGGAATTTCTTCCTGACCAACCGATACGGCCGTCCCCACGGGTCGCTGTCTAGAGTCGACAGCAGCTCCCCCCTAGCCGTTTCTTTTGCCGCGGCAATGCCAACGCTAAGCGCGCTCTTCGCCTCCACGAGCCTCCTGCACAGGGCAGCCTCTTCGTCCTCGTTCCGGCGCCGCCTTCTGCGGTAGCGGGCATATTGGCGTCTTGCAGAAATGCAGGACTCCCGGAGCTGGGTTAACTCCGGGGTCCACCAATATACCCACCGCCTGGGAGGGCGAGTACTGGCCCGGGGCATGGCAGCGTCACACACAGCTGTCATCGCACCCCGGAACCTCTCGGTCTCGCCCTCAACCTCCACGCTTACCGGCGCCTGGAACCAATCCTGGACTATGGCCGCCTCATACAGGAGCTCCCTGTCGAGGCACTTTAGCTGCCACCTCGGGCCGAGTTCACTCGGGGTCCAGCTTGGACCACTCGGAGCGACTGCGGACGCGGAGAGATCAAACCGCACATAGCGGTGATTTGATAAGTTCTCCACGTCCACCAACACGCTCCAGTCCTGAACACGCGCCGCAATGGCAGGGCTAGCGAACGATACGTCCACTATAGACCCACCGCCCTGCCAGCTTAGGCACGTGTTGACCGAACCCCGATTTAGGACAGTCAGCCCGAGAGTGATAAGCCACTCCTCTACCGCCAAACCCCGCGGATCTGATGCGGGAGATCCCCACGCCGTAGATTTAGCGTTGAGATCCCCCGCAACTATCACGGGATGAGGGCGGCTCCTGAGCACGAGTGCCTCGACATCGGTCAAGAACGCCTCGAACTCGCTGAGCGGTCGATTGGGGGAGAAATACACCCCAATCACCACGACACCGCCCAGCAGAGCCGAGGCGATTCCGTGACCCCGCACAATGTTCGCGGGAGGCGAAGAGCGCGCCGACACAGTCAGTGCCACCAGGCCGTCCCGGTCGGACACCCAGTTATGGGCGCCTGGTGGAACGAAATATGGCTCGGCGACAACCGCGATGTCAATCAACCACTCTGCCATGCTCTGGCAAAGTAGATCCTGAGCCCTGGCACAGTGGTTGATGTTCGCCTGGAGGAATTTTTGGGCCATACTTATGCGATGGCCCCAACCTCCATCTCCTCCGAGGCGCTCGGTTGCGCCGGCCGGGCGGGCCGCGGTTGAGCCGTGGCCCCAACCGCAGCTCGCCGTCCGCGTCGTTTGCTGGGTCGGGAGGCAGCACACGCCTTGTTCCCGACCCTATGTCCTGCCGGCTTGCCCTGCCCCGCGCAGAGGACGCAGTGTGGGGCGTCACTACACTGCCCGGCTTTATGGCCAGGCTTGCCGCACCGAAGGCACAAAGCGCTCCTGTCGGCTTCCGCAGTGCATGTCTGGCCGATGTGGCCGACCTCAAAGCAGCGGTAGCACTGCAGTGGTCTCGGCGGCAGGATTACTACCCGCGCCGAAGACCAGCCAACACGGAGGCGCGCTCCCCCAACGGTGAGCCGCCTGGCAACCGCCACCGGGCATCGGACGAGGACCGACCGGGTGCCGGAGTGGTCCTCCTTTACGTCCCCGACCCTCACATCGTCCTCCGCACACTGGCCCACTCTCGCCACAGCCACTCGGACTTCCTCTGCCGTGACAGAGTCGTCCAGCTCCCGGACTCGGAGCTCAGTGGCTTTTTGAGGTCTGGATACCTCAACAAGTTGAGGATCCAGAGCCTCTCTCAATTTGGTGGCGAGAGCGTCGGCTCTATCGTCCCTCCCCTCGCCGGAGACTTCTAAAATTCGAGCGCCGGTTGCTGCCCGCCTTATTTTAACCCCAGCGATGCCTAGGCTCTGTATGTCCACCTTTTCACGGGCAAGCAAAAGAATTTGCCCGTAGGTGGAAGCCACGCCTGGCTTCAGCTTCAATTGAACCGCAGCCGAGCGCGGCGGTCGAAGCCTAGGCTGGGACTTCGCTGGAGCCCGAGGGGCTTGTGGCGGAGCAGCAGCCGCCACCGGCCTCATCGGCTTCGCACCTCTCCTGGCAACCTGCACCCAAGGCTCGTCCATGGACATAGCGGCAGGTGGGAGAGGGCGCGCCTCCGGGGCAGGACGTGACGCCGGAGCCGCAGGAGCACCTTTGGCTGGAGCCCTACCCTTGCTCGGGGCCTTAGCCGGGGCCTTAGCCGGGGCCTTAGCCGGGGCCTTGGCCGGGGCCTTAGCAGGAGCCTTGGCCGGGGCCCTAGCTGGAGCCTTGGCTGGTGCACCAGCCGTGACCTTGGCCGGCGCAGTCTCCACGCTCTTGGCCATCACACTCACCAGCCTCGGCTGTCCAGCAGCCTTGGTGGCAGGCGGACCCATCGACGTAGATGGCGTCGGCTCCGCCGCAGCCTGTCTCTGGCTCTTGCGGATCTGTTTCTTCCCAGTTGGGGGAGCGGGAGCCGGGCTCTTCAGAAACTCCCTGGCCCTACTCTCCGGGACCGGCGCCTGGAAGCACTCCTCGTCACTCTCAGAGGAGGACAGGAGCGCCACTTGCGAGCCCTGATTGCCGGGCCTATCATGCGCCAGCGCAGGACGCAGCCGCTTTTCAGGGAGCAGCCTGCCCTGAATACCCTCAAAGCGGGTATTAAGCACAGGGCCGACCGTCCTGAGGATAATGCCCTTGAGGGCGTCCATATCCGCACCACCAACTGCGATAGCTGCGGAAGTCGCCGGCACCGGTGCAGTGGAAGCCGCCGCAGTAGCTCGCTCCACTACTGCGCGGAGCTCAGCCATCTCGCGCTCTAGCGCCGCCACCTTAGCCTCGAGGCGCTCATTCAGCGCCTGCAGTCGCAGCGTCTCCTCGTTGGTCGACCTCTGATGTAGGGCCGACACAACTTCCTCAATTGAGGTCGCGGCTTCCTTAAGGCTCTTTACATAAGTGCCTTTAAGGTGCTTTGATTTAACCGCAACCTCTTTGATGATGGAGACGCTGGTCTCCGCCTGTTTTTTGAGCGCCTCTGCAGGCACTCCCTCTTCTTGGGTTTCCAGTGGCTTGGTCACCCTATCCGCCAATGCCCTACGGGCCATGTCAGCGATAATGCGCTCCGCCTCAGCTTCGCTGGCAGCAGCCGCCTCCGCCTTGGCTCTGCGCTCGCTTACCGACATTGATCGACTGCGGCCATTGGCTGCAGTCGTCCGTTTTGATGGCGCAGCGTCACTCTGGGCGCCCTGAAGGCACCTTTTGCGACCCACGCTCTGGCTTCTGCCGTAGGAGACTGACGCCACCGACTCGAGGCTCATGTTCGAGCCCGTGTCGGAGACTTCACCCCCCTCGACGTCCACCTCTCTCCGGCCTTCTCGGCCCACCATTCTTTCCATCCGGCCATCTTGGCCCGGGCAAGGGACTACGTCCCTGAAACAGTTTGTGCCCCCCCCAGATACGGTGGGGCTGCCTGCGTCCAAAGACGCAGGGAGGGATTCTCCAGCTAGGCTGGTACCCTCCTGGGGTAATAATGTTACCAAACTGTCCATTCATAATTCTCCTTTGTTATCGGGGTGAGGTCCCCGGTAATTCCCCTTCCCCCCCAGGCGCTTGGGACGGGACTCCCCTCCCGCCATTCATCCCATCGGCACGCCAGACCTTAGGATTGGGGTTATTTTTTGTGAGGTTTTCTTCCCCGCAGCACTGCCCGCCTACCGGACAGCACCCTCGGCCCCATCAATTTGGGGTAACGAGTTGCCCGACGTGTGTGGCATGCCAACACACGCCGCGCGAAGCACAGCCTCTGCCGCGCACCGCCGCCGACTACAAAGCCAGCAGCGTTGGCCGTCGCCGGCCTCTCCCCAAAGCGAGCGTTACCCATTGCTGGGCTCCGCTTTCCCCCCCTAAGGCAGGATATTAGCCGACAACTAACAAGACCCTTACTAGTAGGGAGTTATTAGCTGCCGCCCAGGGTGCACCAGCCCAATCCCTTGACAGCCCGCCGCTCACACCGGATCAAAGATCAAATGAGAGAAGCAAAGCCTTCAAGGGACCGAGCCAACGTGGAGGTTTCCTGACCATAGCACCCCAACCTTTTTTTTTTTTTTTTTTTTTTTTTTTTTTTTTTTTTTTTTTTTTTTTTTTTTTTGACGCGGAGAAAATCCCTTCGGATACCTTACCGGTTACGGGACACCGGTAAGGTTATGTGGTGTTACCACTAAAAACTCCGCGGTGTCACCTCTCAGCCGCTATCGGCCGGGGCCGTGTGCTTCTCTTGCTCCACAGCCCCGGCGCGGCCGGCCGCTACCTTAGCGGCCCCGGCTCGCCAACGGCCTCACGGCACCCTCTGCTGAGTCAGAGGGGCCGGAGAAACCGTCGCATTGGCCTCTCGGCCCGACAAGAACAGGCGCGCTGACACGCACACGCGCCTGCCTTCCACTCCGGAGGGCTGTCCGTTGGACGATGGAATCCCGTTTCCACCGTCCAACCAGCCCTCATAATTTGGGGCCTGCATAAGCAGGCCCTGCCCCAGTCCACCTGACGGTGACCGGGGCCCACCAAGCCGGCCGCAGGGGATAGGGAGAGCGGCAACGTAACACCGACACTCCTCTTCCCCTGCGGCCCCACCGTTGCCGTGCCAAGCGCCACGGCCGCGCTTGGTCGCGGAGGATAGGGCGAGCGGCAACGACACACCGACACTCCTCTTCCCCCGCGACCCCTACCACGGCTGTGAGAGTAGGGAGTTAACCCCCTTCTCTCACAGCCAGGCCATTCCCACCAGGAATGGCCTCCACCGGGCCCGGGGAGGCCTCAGCCTCAACCCGGGCAATGGGTTCCTCTTAGCTTCCCCGCGGATGAGGCAGTCCGCAGGTACTGAGCCCCCCCATCGCGACAAGATGAGAACCCGGGCGGGGGGGAACATAGCACCCCAACCTAACCTAACCTAACCTAACCTAACCTAACCTAACCTAACCTAACCTAACCTAACCTTTTTTTTTTTTTTTTTTTTTTTTTTTGACGCGGAGAAAATCCCTTCGGATACCTTACCGGTTACGGGACACCGGTAAGGTTATGTGGTGTTACCACTAAAAACTCCGCGGTGTCACCTCTCAGCCGCTATCGGCCGGGGCCGTGTGCTTCTCTTGCTCCACAGCCCCGGCGCGGCCGGCCGCTATCTCAGCGGCCCCGACTCGCCAACGGCCTCACGGCACCCTCTGCTAAATCAGAGGGGCCGGAGAAACCGTCGCGTTGGCCTCTCGGCCCGACAAGAACAGGCGCGCTGACACGCACACGCGCCTGCCTTCCACTCCGGAGGGCTGTCCGTTGGACGATGGAATCCCGTTTCCACCGTCCAACCAGCCCTCATAATTTGGGGCCTGCAGAAGCAGGCCCTGCCCCAGTCCACCTGACGGTGACCGGGGCCCACCAAGCCGGCCGCAGGGGATAGGGAGAGCGGCAACGTAACACCGACACTCCTCTTCCCCTGCGGCCCCACCGTTGCCGTGCCAAGCGCCACGGCCGCGCTTGGTCGCGGAGGATAGGGCGAGCGGCAACGACACACCGACACTCCTCTTCCCCCGCGACCCCTACCACGGCTGTGAGAGTAGGGAGTTAACCCCCTTCTCTCACAGCCAGGCCATTCCCACCAGGAATGGCCTCCACCGGGCCCGGGGAGGCCTCAGCCTCAACCCGGGCAATGGGTTCCTCTTAGCTTCCCCGCGGATGAGGCAGTCCGCAGGTACTGAGCCCCCCCATCGCGACAAGATGAGAACCCGGGCGGGGGGGAACCTAACCTAACCTAACCTAACCTAACCTAACCTAACCTAACCTAACCTAACCTAACCTAACCTAACCTAACCCATAGAAACATAAAAATTTTTGAGCTCAAAATTCAAATTTGACATACGAATTGTATCAAGATAGTTACCCTTGGATTTAGTAAATATTTTCCGACCCCATTTTCCTAAATTTTCACGCACCTTTGACGAATTTTCCAAAAATCCCATACTTTAACGAAATTTTACGAAATTTTTGCGAATAATCGATTTTTTACATATTGTCTGTACGTCTGGTGCGCGATCTGTCGCTGTAGATTCACTCCGGCGGCGGTCCTGCATACGTGTGCTGCTTCTCCTCCCGAGGACGACAAGAATAGTACCTGTGGACACAAAAACATACATTTATTAGTCAAAATTTTACATTTTTACACAAACTTTCACTAAAATTTCAAATTTTCCCATAAGCATCGATCGGCTTTTACGTTTTCCTGATAGAACTCGTTGAGCCGCATCTTTTATTCCTTTATAACGTTTCGATAGAATCCATACTTTTTGCAGTAGTTCAATTTTTCACAAATTTGGTCAACAAAATCACCTTTTTGGTGGAAAATTCCAAATTTTCCCTCGCAGGTATATCGGCTTTTACGATATTCGAGTAGTACTCGCCGAGCCGCTTCTTCTGACACCTCATTTGCATACGTAGCATCAATAGTTTTTGAAAAATTCGAGTGCGGTCCTATTTTGGTATTGCTTAAGTCTACCTAGGCCTGTAAAAATTCTCATACATTCTATAGAAACATAAAAATTTTTGAGCTCAAAATTCAAATTTGACATACGAATTGTATCAAGATAGTTACCCTTGGATTTAGTAAATATTTTCCGACCCCATTTTCCTAAATTTTCACGCACCTTTGACGAATTTTCCAAAAATCCCATACTTTAACGAAATTTTACGAAATTTTTGCGAATAATCGATTTTTTACATATTGTCTGTACGTCTGGTGCGCGATCTGTCGCTGTAGATTCACTCCGGCGGCGGTCCTGCATACGTGTGCTGCTTCTCCTCCCGAGGACGACAAGAATAGTACCTGTGGACACAAAAACATACATTTATTAGTCAAAATTTTACATTTTTACACAAACTTTCACTAAAATTTCAAATTTTCCCATAAGCATCGATCGGCTTTTACGTTTTCCTGATAGAACTCGTTGAGCCGCATCTTTTATTCCTTTATAACGTTTCGATAGAATCCATACTTTTTGCAGTAGTTCAATTTTTCACAAATTTGGTCAACAAAATCACCTTTTTGGTGGAAAATTCCAAATTTTCCCTCGCAGGTATATCGGCTTTTACGATATTCGAGTAGTACTCGCCGAGCCGCTTCTTCTGACACCTCATTTGCATACGTAGCATCAATAGTTTTTGAAAAATTCGAGTGCGGTCCTATTTTGGTATTGCTTAAGTCTACCTAGGCCTGTAAAAATTCTCATACATTCTATAGAAACATAAAAATTTTTGAGCTCAAAATTCAAATTTGACATACGAATTGTATCAAGATAGTTACCCTTGGATTTAGTAAATATTTTCCGACCCCATTTTCCTAAATTTTCACGCACCTTTGACGAATTTTCCAAAAATCCCATACTTTAACGAAATTTTACGAAATTTTTGCGAATAATCGATTTTTTACATATTGTCTGTACGTCTGGTGCGCGATCTGTCGCTGTAGATTCACTCCGGCGGCGGTCCTGCATACGTGTGCTGCTTCTCCTCCCGAGGACGACAAGAATAGTACCTGTGGACACAAAAACATACATTTATTAGTCAAAATTTTACATTTTTACACAAACTTTCACTAAAATTTCAAATTTTCCCATAAGCATCGATCGGCTTTTACGTTTTCCTGATAGAACTCGTTGAGCCGCATCTTTTATTCCTTTATAACGTTTCGATAGAATCCATACTTTTTGCAGTAGTTCAATTTTTCACAAATTTGGTCAACAAAATCACCTTTTTGGTGGAAAATTCCAAATTTTCCCTCGCAGGTATATCGGCTTTTACGATATTCGAGTAGTACTCGCCGAGCCGCTTCTTCTGACACCTCATTTGCATACGTAGCATCAATAGTTTTTGAAAAATTCGAGTGCGGTCCTATTTTGGTATTGCTTAAGTCTACCTAGGCCTGTAAAAATTCTCATACATTCTATAGAAACATAAAAATTTTTGAGCTCAAAATTCAAATTTGACATACGAATTGTATCAAGATAGTTACCCTTGGATTTAGTAAATATTTTCCGACCCCATTTTCCTAAATTTTCACGCACCTTTGACGAATTTTCCAAAAATCCCATACTTTAACGAAATTTTACGAAATTTTTGCGAATAATCGATTTTTTACATATTGTCTGTACGTCTGGTGCGCGATCTGTCGCTGTAGATTCACTCCGGCGGCGGTCCTGCATACGTGTGCTGCTTCTCCTCCCGAGGACGACAAGAATAGTACCTGTGGACACAAAAACATACATTTATTAGTCAAAATTTTACATTTTTACACAAACTTTCACTAAAATTTCAAATTTTCCCATAAGCATCGATCGGCTTTTACGTTTTCCTGATAGAACTCGTTGAGCCGCATCTTTTATTCCTTTATAACGTTTCGATAGAATCCATACTTTTTGCAGTAGTTCAATTTTTCACAAATTTGGTCAACAAAATCACCTTTTTGGTGGAAAATTCCAAATTTTCCCTCGCAGGTATATCGGCTTTTACGATATTCGAGTAGTACTCGCCGAGCCGCTTCTTCTGACACCTCATTTGCATACGTAGCATCAATAGTTTTTGAAAAATTCGAGTGCGGTCCTATTTTGGTATTGCTTAAGTCTACCTAGGCCTGTAAAAATTCTCATACATTCTATAGAAACATAAAAATTTTTGAGCTCAAAATTCAAATTTGACATACGAATTGTATCAAGATAGTTACCCTTGGATTTAGTAAATATTTTCCGACCCCATTTTCCTAAATTTTCACGCACCTTTGACGAATTTTCCAAAAATCCCATACTTTAACGAAATTTTACGAAATTTTTGCGAATAATCGATTTTTTACATATTGTCTGTACGTCTGGTGCGCGATCTGTCGCTGTAGATTCACTCCGGCGGCGGTCCTGCATACGTGTGCTGCTTCTCCTCCCGAGGACGACAAGAATAGTACCTGTGGACACAAAAACATACATTTATTAGTCAAAATTTTACATTTTTACACAAACTTTCACTAAAATTTCAAATTTTCCCATAAGCATCGATCGGCTTTTACGTTTTCCTGATAGAACTCGTTGAGCCGCATCTTTTATTCCTTTATAACGTTTCGATAGAATCCATACTTTTTGCAGTAGTTCAATTTTTCACAAATTTGGTCAACAAAATCACCTTTTTGGTGGAAAATTCCAAATTTTCCCTCGCAGGTATATCGGCTTTTACGATATTCGAGTAGTACTCGCCGAGCCGCTTCTTCTGACACCTCATTTGCATACGTAGCATCAATAGTTTTTGAAAAATTCGAGTGCGGTCCTATTTTGGTATTGCTTAAGTCTACCTAGGCCTGTAAAAATTCTCATACATTCTATAGAAACATAAAAATTTTTGAGCTCAAAATTCAAATTTGACATACGAATTGTATCAAGATAGTTACCCTTGGATTTAGTAAATATTTTCCGACCCCATTTTCCTAAATTTTCACGCACCTTTGACGAATTTTCCAAAAATCCCATACTTTAACGAAATTTTACGAAATTTTTGCGAATAATCGATTTTTTACATATTGTCTGTACGTCTGGTGCGCGATCTGTCGCTGTAGATTCACTCCGGCGGCGGTCCTGCATACGTGTGCTGCTTCTCCTCCCGAGGACGACAAGAATAGTACCTGTGGACACAAAAACATACATTTATTAGTCAAAATTTTACATTTTTACACAAACTTTCACTAAAATTTCAAATTTTCCCATAAGCATCGATCGGCTTTTACGTTTTCCTGATAGAACTCGTTGAGCCGCATCTTTTATTCCTTTATAACGTTTCGATAGAATCCATACTTTTTGCAGTAGTTCAATTTTTCACAAATTTGGTCAACAAAATCACCTTTTTGGTGGAAAATTCCAAATTTTCCCTCGCAGGTATATCGGCTTTTACGATATTCGAGTAGTACTCGCCGAGCCGCTTCTTCTGACACCTCATTTGCATACGTAGCATCAATAGTTTTTGAAAAATTCGAGTGCGGTCCTATTTTGGTATTGCTTAAGTCTACCTAGGCCTGTAAAAATTCTCATACATTCTATAGAAACATAAAAATTTTTGAGCTCAAAATTCAAATTTGACATACGAATTGTATCAAGATAGTTACCCTTGGATTTAGTAAATATTTTCCGACCCCATTTTCCTAAATTTTCACGCACCTTTGACGAATTTTCCAAAAATCCCATACTTTAACGAAATTTTACGAAATTTTTGCGAATAATCGATTTTTTACATATTGTCTGTACGTCTGGTGCGCGATCTGTCGCTGTAGATTCACTCCGGCGGCGGTCCTGCATACGTGTGCTGCTTCTCCTCCCGAGGACGACAAGAATAGTACCTGTGGACACAAAAACATACATTTATTAGTCAAAATTTTACATTTTTACACAAACTTTCACTAAAATTTCAAATTTTCCCATAAGCATCGATCGGCTTTTACGTTTTCCTGATAGAACTCGTTGAGCCGCATCTTTTATTCCTTTATAACGTTTCGATAGAATCCATACTTTTTGCAGTAGTTCAATTTTTCACAAATTTGGTCAACAAAATCACCTTTTTGGTGGAAAATTCCAAATTTTCCCTCGCAGGTATATCGGCTTTTACGATATTCGAGTAGTACTCGCCGAGCCGCTTCTTCTGACACCTCATTTGCATACGTAGCATCAATAGTTTTTGAAAAATTCGAGTGCGGTCCTATTTTGGTATTGCTTAAGTCTACCTAGGCCTGTAAAAATTCTCATACATTCTATAGAAACATAAAAATTTTTGAGCTCAAAATTCAAATTTGACATACGAATTGTATCAAGATAGTTACCCTTGGATTTAGTAAATATTTTCCGACCCCATTTTCCTAAATTTTCACGCACCTTTGACGAATTTTCCAAAAATCCCATACTTTAACGAAATTTTACGAAATTTTTGCGAATAATCGATTTTTTACATATTGTCTGTACGTCTGGTGCGCGATCTGTCGCTGTAGATTCACTCCGGCGGCGGTCCTGCATACGTGTGCTGCTTCTCCTCCCGAGGACGACAAGAATAGTACCTGTGGACACAAAAACATACATTTATTAGTCAAAATTTTACATTTTTACACAAACTTTCACTAAAATTTCAAATTTTCCCATAAGCATCGATCGGCTTTTACGTTTTCCTGATAGAACTCGTTGAGCCGCATCTTTTATTCCTTTATAACGTTTCGATAGAATCCATACTTTTTGCAGTAGTTCAATTTTTCACAAATTTGGTCAACAAAATCACCTTTTTGGTGGAAAATTCCAAATTTTCCCTCGCAGGTATATCGGCTTTTACGATATTCGAGTAGTACTCGCCGAGCCGCTTCTTCTGACACCTCATTTGCATACGTAGCATCAATAGTTTTTGAAAAATTCGAGTGCGGTCCTATTTTGGTATTGCTTAAGTCTACCTAGGCCTGTAAAAATTCTCATACATTCTATAGAAACATAAAAATTTTTGAGCTCAAAATTCAAATTTGACATACGAATTGTATCAAGATAGTTACCCTTGGATTTAGTAAATATTTTCCGACCCCATTTTCCTAAATTTTCACGCACCTTTGACGAATTTTCCAAAAATCCCATACTTTAACGAAATTTTACGAAATTTTTGCGAATAATCGATTTTTTACATATTGTCTGTACGTCTGGTGCGCGATCTGTCGCTGTAGATTCACTCCGGCGGCGGTCCTGCATACGTGTGCTGCTTCTCCTCCCGAGGACGACAAGAATAGTACCTGTGGACACAAAAACATACATTTATTAGTCAAAATTTTACATTTTTACACAAACTTTCACTAAAATTTCAAATTTTCCCATAAGCATCGATCGGCTTTTACGTTTTCCTGATAGAACTCGTTGAGCCGCATCTTTTATTCCTTTATAACGTTTCGATAGAATCCATACTTTTTGCAGTAGTTCAATTTTTCACAAATTTGGTCAACAAAATCACCTTTTTGGTGGAAAATTCCAAATTTTCCCTCGCAGGTATATCGGCTTTTACGATATTCGAGTAGTACTCGCCGAGCCGCTTCTTCTGACACCTCATTTGCATACGTAGCATCAATAGTTTTTGAAAAATTCGAGTGCGGTCCTATTTTGGTATTGCTTAAGTCTACCTAGGCCTGTAAAAATTCTCATACATTCTATAGAAACATAAAAATTTTTGAGCTCAAAATTCAAATTTGACATACGAATTGTATCAAGATAGTTACCCTTGGATTTAGTAAATATTTTCCGACCCCATTTTCCTAAATTTTCACGCACCTTTGACGAATTTTCCAAAAATCCCATACTTTAACGAAATTTTACGAAATTTTTGCGAATAATCGATTTTTTACATATTGTCTGTACGTCTGGTGCGCGATCTGTCGCTGTAGATTCACTCCGGCGGCGGTCCTGCATACGTGTGCTGCTTCTCCTCCCGAGGACGACAAGAATAGTACCTGTGGACACAAAAACATACATTTATTAGTCAAAATTTTACATTTTTACACAAACTTTCACTAAAATTTCAAATTTTCCCATAAGCATCGATCGGCTTTTACGTTTTCCTGATAGAACTCGTTGAGCCGCATCTTTTATTCCTTTATAACGTTTCGATAGAATCCATACTTTTTGCAGTAGTTCAATTTTTCACAAATTTGGTCAACAAAATCACCTTTTTGGTGGAAAATTCCAAATTTTCCCTCGCAGGTATATCGGCTTTTACGATATTCGAGTAGTACTCGCCGAGCCGCTTCTTCTGACACCTCATTTGCATACGTAGCATCAATAGTTTTTGAAAAATTCGAGTGCGGTCCTATTTTGGTATTGCTTAAGTCTACCTAGGCCTGTAAAAATTCTCATACATTCTATAGAAACATAAAAATTTTTGAGCTCAAAATTCAAATTTGACATACGAATTGTATCAAGATAGTTACCCTTGGATTTAGTAAATATTTTCCGACCCCATTTTCCTAAATTTTCACGCACCTTTGACGAATTTTCCAAAAATCCCATACTTTAACGAAATTTTACGAAATTTTTGCGAATAATCGATTTTTTACATATTGTCTGTACGTCTGGTGCGCGATCTGTCGCTGTAGATTCACTCCGGCGGCGGTCCTGCATACGTGTGCTGCTTCTCCTCCCGAGGACGACAAGAATAGTACCTGTGGACACAAAAACATACATTTATTAGTCAAAATTTTACATTTTTACACAAACTTTCACTAAAATTTCAAATTTTCCCATAAGCATCGATCGGCTTTTACGTTTTCCTGATAGAACTCGTTGAGCCGCATCTTTTATTCCTTTATAACGTTTCGATAGAATCCATACTTTTTGCAGTAGTTCAATTTTTCACAAATTTGGTCAACAAAATCACCTTTTTGGTGGAAAATTCCAAATTTTCCCTCGCAGGTATATCGGCTTTTACGATATTCGAGTAGTACTCGCCGAGCCGCTTCTTCTGACACCTCATTTGCATACGTAGCATCAATAGTTTTTGAAAAATTCGAGTGCGGTCCTATTTTGGTATTGCTTAAGTCTACCTAGGCCTGTAAAAATTCTCATACATTCTATAGAAACATAAAAATTTTTGAGCTCAAAATTCAAATTTGACATACGAATTGTATCAAGATAGTTACCCTTGGATTTAGTAAATATTTTCCGACCCCATTTTCCTAAATTTTCACGCACCTTTGACGAATTTTCCAAAAATCCCATACTTTAACGAAATTTTACGAAATTTTTGCGAATAATCGATTTTTTACATATTGTCTGTACGTCTGGTGCGCGATCTGTCGCTGTAGATTCACTCCGGCGGCGGTCCTGCATACGTGTGCTGCTTCTCCTCCCGAGGACGACAAGAATAGTACCTGTGGACACAAAAACATACATTTATTAGTCAAAATTTTACATTTTTACACAAACTTTCACTAAAATTTCAAATTTTCCCATAAGCATCGATCGGCTTTTACGTTTTCCTGATAGAACTCGTTGAGCCGCATCTTTTATTCCTTTATAACGTTTCGATAGAATCCATACTTTTTGCAGTAGTTCAATTTTTCACAAATTTGGTCAACAAAATCACCTTTTTGGTGGAAAATTCCAAATTTTCCCTCGCAGGTATATCGGCTTTTACGATATTCGAGTAGTACTCGCCGAGCCGCTTCTTCTGACACCTCATTTGCATACGTAGCATCAATAGTTTTTGAAAAATTCGAGTGCGGTCCTATTTTGGTATTGCTTAAGTCTACCTAGGCCTGTAAAAATTCTCATACATTCTATAGAAACATAAAAATTTTTGAGCTCAAAATTCAAATTTGACATACGAATTGTATCAAGATAGTTACCCTTGGATTTAGTAAATATTTTCCGACCCCATTTTCCTAAATTTTCACGCACCTTTGACGAATTTTCCAAAAATCCCATACTTTAACGAAATTTTACGAAATTTTTGCGAATAATCGATTTTTTACATATTGTCTGTACGTCTGGTGCGCGATCTGTCGCTGTAGATTCACTCCGGCGGCGGTCCTGCATACGTGTGCTGCTTCTCCTCCCGAGGACGACAAGAATAGTACCTGTGGACACAAAAACATACATTTATTAGTCAAAATTTTACATTTTTACACAAACTTTCACTAAAATTTCAAATTTTCCCATAAGCATCGATCGGCTTTTACGTTTTCCTGATAGAACTCGTTGAGCCGCATCTTTTATTCCTTTATAACGTTTCGATAGAATCCATACTTTTTGCAGTAGTTCAATTTTTCACAAATTTGGTCAACAAAATCACCTTTTTGGTGGAAAATTCCAAATTTTCCCTCGCAGGTATATCGGCTTTTACGATATTCGAGTAGTACTCGCCGAGCCGCTTCTTCTGACACCTCATTTGCATACGTAGCATCAATAGTTTTTGAAAAATTCGAGTGCGGTCCTATTTTGGTATTGCTTAAGTCTACCTAGGCCTGAGGGTGTCGGAAAATTTTTATTTGTGATATTTTTTATTTTGTGTTTTTAATCTGACATATTCTATAACTTATACAAACTTACATTTTAACGACCTTGGCTCCCCTTTACAGGGCCAAGGGAATTGCATTTAAACGTTTTATACTGAATATATAGTAATTTGATTATTTCTAAATTGACCCGAACCCCCTGACAAAATGGAATTCCCCCCGACTCCGGAACCCCGTCCCCTTTCTCCCGCCTCGGACGACGGAGACTTCGGGAACCCCTGGTTCGATGAATACCTCCGTGAGGCAACCTTAGAGCACCTCATGGAGGATAGAGAGGAGACCCCAAGAGGTGAGGTCCCTCGTAAGCCGGTGAGGGCGGTTCCGGGGGGGGCGGACCGTGCGAGGCCTCCAAAGAGAGCGAAGAGGTACTTACGGTACTCTCCGCTCTCTGAGGAGGAACAGCGCGAAAAATGGTTCGCCCATACCCCGGATCCTACTCCCGCCCCGGCTTACGAGGGATACGTTGCCGAGGCCGACGCCGTCCTGCGCAGGGCGAG
>CAUYWV010000007.1:0-16787 GCA_963576875.1 Acrobasis repandana | reverse complement strand
AGGTTAGGTTAGGTTAGGTTAGGTTAGGTTAGGTTAGGTTAGGTTAGGTTAGGTTAGGTTAGGTTAGGTTAGGTTAGGTTAGGTTAGGTTAGGTTAGGTTAGGTTAGGTTAGGTTAGGTTAGGTTAGGTTAGGTTAGGTTAGGTTAGGTTAGGTTAGGTTAGGTTAGGTTAGGTTAGGTTAGGTTAGGTTAGGTTAGGTTAGGTTAGGTTAGGTTAGGTTAGGTTAGGTTAGGTTAGGTTAGGTTAGGTTAGGTTAGGTTAGGTTAGGTTAGGTTAGGTTAGGTTAGGTTAGGTTAGGTTAGGTTAGGTTAGGTTAGGTTAGGTTAGGTTAGGTTAGGTTAGGTTAGGTTAGGTTAGGTTAGGTTAGGTTAGGTTAGGTTAGGTTAGGTTAGGTTAGGTTAGGTTAGGTTAGGTTAGGTTAGGTTAGGTTAGGTTAGGTTAGGTTAGGTTAGGTTAGGTTAGGTTAGGTTAGGTTAGGTTAGGTTAGGTTAGGTTAGGTTAGGTTAGGTTAGGTTAGGTTAGGTTAGGTTAGGTTAGGTTAGGTTAGGTTAGGTTAGGTTAGGTTAGGTTAGGTTAGGTTAGGTTAGGTTAGGTTAGGTTAGGTTAGGTTAGGTTAGGTTAGGTTAGGTTAGGTTAGGTTAGGTTAGGTTAGGTTAGGTTAGGTTAGGTTAGGTTAGGTTAGGTTAGGTTAGGTTAGGTTAGGTTAGGTTAGGTTAGGTTAGGTTAGGTTAGGTTAGGTTAGGTTAGGTTAGGTTAGGTTAGGTTAGGTTAGGTTAGGTTAGGTTAGGTTAGGTTAGGTTAGGTTAGGTTAGGTTAGGTTAGGTTAGGTTAGGTTAGGTTAGGTTAGGTTAGGTTAGGTTAGGTTAGGTTAGGTTAGGTTAGGTTAGGTTAGGTTAGGTTAGGTTAGGTTAGGTTAGGTTAGGTTAGGTTAGGTTAGGTTAGGTTAGGTTAGGTTAGGTTAGGTTAGGTTAGGTTAGGTTAGGTTAGGTTAGGTTAGGTTAGGTTAGGTTAGGTTAGGTTAGGTTAGGTTAGGTTAGGTTAGGTTAGGTTAGGTTAGGTTAGGTTAGGTTAGGTTAGGTTAGGTTAGGTTAGGTTAGGTTAGGTTAGGTTAGGTTAGGTTAGGTTAGGTTAGGTTAGGTTAGGTTAGGTTAGGTTAGGTTAGGTTAGGTTAGGTTAGGTTAGGTTAGGTTAGGTTAGGTTAGGTTAGGTTAGGTTAGGTTAGGTTAGGTTAGGTTAGGTTAGGTTAGGTTAGGTTAGGTTAGGTTAGGTTAGGTTAGGTTAGGTTAGGTTAGGTTAGGTTAGGTTAGGTTAGGTTAGGTTAGGTTAGGTTAGGTTAGGTTAGGTTAGGTTAGGTTAGGTTAGGTTAGGTTAGGTTAGGTTAGGTTAGGTTAGGTTAGGTTAGGTTAGGTTAGGTTAGGTTAGGTTAGGTTAGGTTAGGTTAGGTTAGGTTAGGTTAGGTTAGGTTAGGTTAGGTTAGGTTAGGTTAGGTTAGGTTAGGTTAGGTTAGGTTAGGTTAGGTTAGGTTAGGTTAGGTTAGGTTAGGTTAGGTTAGGTTAGGTTAGGTTAGGTTAGGTTAGGTTAGGTTAGGTTAGGTTAGGTTAGGTTAGGTTAGGTTAGGTTAGGTTAGGTTAGGTTAGGTTAGGTTAGGTTAGGTTAGGTTAGGTTAGGTTAGGTTAGGTTAGGTTAGGTTAGGTTAGGTTAGGTTAGGTTAGGTTAGGTTAGGTTAGGTTAGGTTAGGTTAGGTTAGGTTAGGTTAGGTTAGGTTAGGTTAGGTTAGGTTAGGTTAGGTTAGGTTAGGTTAGGTTAGGTTAGGTTAGGTTAGGTTAGGTTAGGTTAGGTTAGGTTAGGTTAGGTTAGGTTAGGTTAGGTTAGGTTAGGTTAGGTTAGGTTAGGTTAGGTTAGGTTAGGTTAGGTTAGGTTAGGTTAGGTTAGGTTAGGTTAGGTTAGGTTAGGTTAGGTTAGGTTAGGTTAGGTTAGGTTAGGTTAGGTTAGGTTAGGTTAGGTTAGGTTAGGTTAGGTTAGGTTAGGTTAGGTTAGGTTAGGTTAGGTTAGGTTAGGTTAGGTTAGGTTAGGTTAGGTTAGGTTAGGTTAGGTTAGGTTAGGTTAGGTTAGGTTAGGTTAGGTTAGGTTAGGTTAGGTTAGGTTAGGTTAGGTTAGGTTAGGTTAGGTTAGGTTAGGTTAGGTTAGGTTAGGTTAGGTTAGGTTAGGTTAGGTTAGGTTAGGTTAGGTTAGGTTAGGTTAGGTTAGGTTAGGTTAGGTTAGGTTAGGTTAGGTTAGGTTAGGTTAGGTTAGGTTAGGTTAGGTTAGGTTAGGTTAGGTTAGGTTAGGTTAGGTTAGGTTAGGTTAGGTTAGGTTAGGTTAGGTTAGGTTAGGTTAGGTTAGGTTAGGTTAGGTTAGGTTAGGTTAGGTTAGGTTAGGTTAGGTTAGGTTAGGTTAGGTTAGGTTAGGTTAGGTTAGGTTAGGTTAGGTTAGGTTAGGTTAGGTTAGGTTAGGTTAGGTTAGGTTAGGTTAGGTTAGGTTAGGTTAGGTTAGGTTAGGTTAGGTTAGGTTAGGTTAGGTTAGGTTAGGTTAGGTTAGGTTAGGTTAGGTTAGGTTAGGTTAGGTTAGGTTAGGTTAGGTTAGGTTAGGTTAGGTTAGGTTAGGTTAGGTTAGGTTAGGTTAGGTTAGGTTAGGTTAGGTTAGGTTAGGTTAGGTTAGGTTAGGTTAGGTTAGGTTAGGTTAGGTTAGGTTAGGTTAGGTTAGGTTAGGTTAGGTTAGGTTAGGTTAGGTTAGGTTAGGTTAGGTTAGGTTAGGTTAGGTTAGGTTAGGTTAGGTTAGGTTAGGTTAGGTTAGGTTAGGTTAGGTTAGGTTAGGTTAGGTTAGGTTAGGTTAGGTTAGGTTAGGTTAGGTTAGGTTAGGTTAGGTTAGGTTAGGTTAGGTTAGGTTAGGTTAGGTTAGGTTAGGTTAGGTTAGGTTAGGTTAGGTTAGGTTAGGTTAGGTTAGGTTAGGTTAGGTTAGGTTAGGTTAGGTTAGGTTAGGTTAGGTTAGGTTAGGTTAGGTTAGGTTAGGTTAGGTTAGGTTAGGTTAGGTTAGGTTAGGTTAGGTTAGGTTAGGTTAGGTTAGGTTAGGTTAGGTTAGGTTAGGTTAGGTTAGGTTAGGTTAGGTTAGGTTAGGTTAGGTTAGGTTAGGTTAGGTTAGGTTAGGTTAGGTTAGGTTAGGTTAGGTTAGGTTAGGTTAGGTTAGGTTAGGTTAGGTTAGGTTAGGTTAGGTTAGGTTAGGTTAGGTTAGGTTAGGTTAGGTTAGGTTAGGTTAGGTTAGGTTAGGTTAGGTTAGGTTAGGTTAGGTTAGGTTAGGTTAGGTTAGGTTAGGTTAGGTTAGGTTAGGTTAGGTTAGGTTAGGTTAGGTTAGGTTAGGTTAGGTTAGGTTAGGTTAGGTTAGGTTAGGTTAGGTTAGGTTAGGTTAGGTTAGGTTAGGTTAGGTTAGGTTAGGTTAGGTTAGGTTAGGTTAGGTTAGGTTAGGTTAGGTTAGGTTAGGTTAGGTTAGGTTAGGTTAGGTTAGGTTAGGTTAGGTTAGGTTAGGTTAGGTTAGGTTAGGTTAGGTTAGGTTAGGTTAGGTTAGGTTAGGTTAGGTTAGGTTAGGTTAGGTTAGGTTAGGTTAGGTTAGGTTAGGTTAGGTTAGGTTAGGTTAGGTTAGGTTAGGTTAGGTTAGGTTAGGTTAGGTTAGGTTAGGTTAGGTTAGGTTAGGTTAGGTTAGGTTAGGTTAGGTTAGGTTAGGTTAGGTTAGGTTAGGTTAGGTTAGGTTAGGTTAGGTTAGGTTAGGTTAGGTTAGGTTAGGTTAGGTTAGGTTAGGTTAGGTTAGGTTAGGTTAGGTTAGGTTAGGTTAGGTTAGGTTAGGTTAGGTTAGGTTAGGTTAGGTTAGGTTAGGTTAGGTTAGGTTAGGTTAGGTTAGGTTAGGTTAGGTTAGGTTAGGTTAGGTTAGGTTAGGTTAGGTTAGGTTAGGTTAGGTTAGGTTAGGTTAGGTTAGGTTAGGTTAGGTTAGGTTAGGTTAGGTTAGGTTAGGTTAGGTTAGGTTAGGTTAGGTTAGGTTAGGTTAGGTTAGGTTAGGTTAGGTTAGGTTAGGTTAGGTTAGGTTAGGTTAGGTTAGGTTAGGTTAGGTTAGGTTAGGTTAGGTTAGGTTAGGTTAGGTTAGGTTAGGTTAGGTTAGGTTAGGTTAGGTTAGGTTAGGTTAGGTTAGGTTAGGTTAGGTTAGGTTAGGTTAGGTTAGGTTAGGTTAGGTTAGGTTAGGTTAGGTTAGGTTAGGTTAGGTTAGGTTAGGTTAGGTTAGGTTAGGTTAGGTTAGGTTAGGTTAGGTTAGGTTAGGTTAGGTTAGGTTAGGTTAGGTTAGGTTAGGTTAGGTTAGGTTAGGTTAGGTTAGGTTAGGTTAGGTTAGGTTAGGTTAGGTTAGGTTAGGTTAGGTTAGGTTAGGTTAGGTTAGGTTAGGTTAGGTTAGGTTAGGTTAGGTTAGGTTAGGTTAGGTTAGGTTAGGTTAGGTTAGGTTAGGTTAGGTTAGGTTAGGTTAGGTTAGGTTAGGTTAGGTTAGGTTAGGTTAGGTTAGGTTAGGTTAGGTTAGGTTAGGTTAGGTTAGGTTAGGTTAGGTTAGGTTAGGTTAGGTTAGGTTAGGTTAGGTTAGGTTAGGTTAGGTTAGGTTAGGTTAGGTTAGGTTAGGTTAGGTTAGGTTAGGTTAGGTTAGGTTAGGTTAGGTTAGGTTAGGTTAGGTTAGGTTAGGTTAGGTTAGGTTAGGTTAGGTTAGGTTAGGTTAGGTTAGGTTAGGTTAGGTTAGGTTAGGTTAGGTTAGGTTAGGTTAGGTTAGGTTAGGTTAGGTTAGGTTAGGTTAGGTTAGGTTAGGTTAGGTTAGGTTAGGTTAGGTTAGGTTAGGTTAGGTTAGGTTAGGTTAGGTTAGGTTAGGTTAGGTTAGGTTAGGTTAGGTTAGGTTAGGTTAGGTTAGGTTAGGTTAGGTTAGGTTAGGTTAGGTTAGGTTAGGTTAGGTTAGGTTAGGTTAGGTTAGGTTAGGTTAGGTTAGGTTAGGTTAGGTTAGGTTAGGTTAGGTTAGGTTAGGTTAGGTTAGGTTAGGTTAGGTTAGGTTAGGTTAGGTTAGGTTAGGTTAGGTTAGGTTAGGTTAGGTTAGGTTAGGTTAGGTTAGGTTAGGTTAGGTTAGGTTAGGTTAGGTTAGGTTAGGTTAGGTTAGGTTAGGTTAGGTTAGGTTAGGTTAGGTTAGGTTAGGTTAGGTTAGGTTAGGTTAGGTTAGGTTAGGTTAGGTTAGGTTAGGTTAGGTTAGGTTAGGTTAGGTTAGGTTAGGTTAGGTTAGGTTAGGTTAGGTTAGGTTAGGTTAGGTTAGGTTAGGTTAGGTTAGGTTAGGTTAGGTTAGGTTAGGTTAGGTTAGGTTAGGTTAGGTTAGGTTAGGTTAGGTTAGGTTAGGTTAGGTTAGGTTAGGTTAGGTTAGGTTAGGTTAGGTTAGGTTAGGTTAGGTTAGGTTAGGTTAGGTTAGGTTAGGTTAGGTTAGGTTAGGTTAGGTTAGGTTAGGTTAGGTTAGGTTAGGTTAGGTTAGGTTAGGTTAGGTTAGGTTAGGTTAGGTTAGGTTAGGTTAGGTTAGGTTAGGTTAGGTTAGGTTAGGTTAGGTTAGGTTAGGTTAGGTTAGGTTAGGTTAGGTTAGGTTAGGTTAGGTTAGGTTAGGTTAGGTTAGGTTAGGTTAGGTTAGGTTAGGTTAGGTTAGGTTAGGTTAGGTTAGGTTAGGTTAGGTTAGGTTAGGTTAGGTTAGGTTAGGTTAGGTTAGGTTAGGTTAGGTTAGGTTAGGTTAGGTTAGGTTAGGTTAGGTTAGGTTAGGTTAGGTTAGGTTAGGTTAGGTTAGGTTAGGTTAGGTTAGGTTAGGTTAGGTTAGGTTAGGTTAGGTTAGGTTAGGTTAGGTTAGGTTAGGTTAGGTTAGGTTAGGTTAGGTTAGGTTAGGTTAGGTTAGGTTAGGTTAGGTTAGGTTAGGTTAGGTTAGGTTAGGTTAGGTTAGGTTAGGTTAGGTTAGGTTAGGTTAGGTTAGGTTAGGTTAGGTTAGGTTAGGTTAGGTTAGGTTAGGTTAGGTTAGGTTAGGTTAGGTTAGGTTAGGTTAGGTTAGGTTAGGTTAGGTTAGGTTAGGTTAGGTTAGGTTAGGTTAGGTTAGGTTAGGTTAGGTTAGGTTAGGTTAGGTTAGGTTAGGTTAGGTTAGGTTAGGTTAGGTTAGGTTAGGTTAGGTTAGGTTAGGTTAGGTTAGGTTAGGTTAGGTTAGGTTAGGTTAGGTTAGGTTAGGTTAGGTTAGGTTAGGTTAGGTTAGGTTAGGTTAGGTTAGGTTAGGTTAGGTTAGGTTAGGTTAGGTTAGGTTAGGTTAGGTTAGGTTAGGTTAGGTTAGGTTAGGTTAGGTTAGGTTAGGTTAGGTTAGGTTAGGTTAGGTTAGGTTAGGTTAGGTTAGGTTAGGTTAGGTTAGGTTAGGTTAGGTTAGGTTAGGTTAGGTTAGGTTAGGTTAGGTTAGGTTAGGTTAGGTTAGGTTAGGTTAGGTTAGGTTAGGTTAGGTTAGGTTAGGTTAGGTTAGGTTAGGTTAGGTTAGGTTAGGTTAGGTTAGGTTAGGTTAGGTTAGGTTAGGTTAGGTTAGGTTAGGTTAGGTTAGGTTAGGTTAGGTTAGGTTAGGTTAGGTTAGGTTAGGTTAGGTTAGGTTAGGTTAGGTTAGGTTAGGTTAGGTTAGGTTAGGTTAGGTTAGGTTAGGTTAGGTTAGGTTAGGTTAGGTTAGGTTAGGTTAGGTTAGGTTAGGTTAGGTTAGGTTAGGTTAGGTTAGGTTAGGTTAGGTTAGGTTAGGTTAGGTTAGGTTAGGTTAGGTTAGGTTAGGTTAGGTTAGGTTAGGTTAGGTTAGGTTAGGTTAGGTTAGGTTAGGTTAGGTTAGGTTAGGTTAGGTTAGGTTAGGTTAGGTTAGGTTAGGTTAGGTTAGGTTAGGTTAGGTTAGGTTAGGTTAGGTTAGGTTAGGTTAGGTTAGGTTAGGTTAGGTTAGGTTAGGTTAGGTTAGGTTAGGTTAGGTTAGGTTAGGTTAGGTTAGGTTAGGTTAGGTTAGGTTAGGTTAGGTTAGGTTAGGTTAGGTTAGGTTAGGTTAGGTTAGGTTAGGTTAGGTTAGGTTAGGTTAGGTTAGGTTAGGTTAGGTTAGGTTAGGTTAGGTTAGGTTAGGTTAGGTTAGGTTAGGTTAGGTTAGGTTAGGTTAGGTTAGGTTAGGTTAGGTTAGGTTAGGTTAGGTTAGGTTAGGTTAGGTTAGGTTAGGTTAGGTTAGGTTAGGTTAGGTTAGGTTAGGTTAGGTTAGGTTAGGTTAGGTTAGGTTAGGTTAGGTTAGGTTAGGTTAGGTTAGGTTAGGTTAGGTTAGGTTAGGTTAGGTTAGGTTAGGTTAGGTTAGGTTAGGTTAGGTTAGGTTAGGTTATGGTTAGGTTAGGTTAGGTTAGGTTAGGTTAGGTTAGGTTAGGTTAGGTTAGGTTAGGTTAGGTTAGGTTAGGTTAGGTTAGGTTAGGTTAGGTTAGGTTAGGTTAGGTTAGGTTAGGTTAGGTTAGGTTAGGTTAGGTTAGGTTAGGTTAGGTTAGGTTAGGTTAGGTTAGGTTAGGTTAGGTTAGGTTAGGTTAGGTTAGGTTAGGTTAGGTTAGGTTAGGTTAGGTTAGGTTAGGTTAGGTTAGGTTAGGTTAGGTTAGGTTAGGTTAGGTTAGGTTAGGTTAGGTTAGGTTAGGTTAGGTTAGGTTAGGTTAGGTTAGGTTAGGTTAGGTTAGGTTAGGTTAGGTTAGGTTAGGTTAGGTTAGGTTAGGTTAGGTTAGGTTAGGTTAGGTTAGGTTAGGTTAGGTTAGGTTAGGTTAGGTTAGGTTAGGTTAGGTTAGGTTAGGTTAGGTTAGGTTAGGTTAGGTTAGGTTAGGTTAGGTTAGGTTAGGTTAGGTTAGGTTAGGTTAGGTTAGGTTAGGTTAGGTTAGGTTAGGTTAGGTTAGGTTAGGTTAGGTTAGGTTAGGTTAGGTTAGGTTAGGTTAGGTTAGGTTAGGTTAGGTTAGGTTAGGTTAGGTTAGGTTAGGTTAGGTTAGGTTAGGTTAGGTTAGGTTAGGTTAGGTTAGGTTAGGTTAGGTTAGGTTAGGTTAGGTTAGGTTAGGTTAGGTTAGGTTAGGTTAGGTTAGGTTAGGTTAGGTTAGGTTAGGTTAGGTTAGGTTAGGTTAGGTTAGGTTAGGTTAGGTTAGGTTAGGTTAGGTTAGGTTAGGTTAGGTTAGGTTAGGTTAGGTTAGGTTAGGTTAGGTTAGGTTAGGTTAGGTTAGGTTAGGTTAGGTTAGGTTAGGTTAGGTTAGGTTAGGTTAGGTTAGGTTAGGTTAGGTTAGGTTAGGTTAGGTTAGGTTAGGTTAGGTTAGGTTAGGTTAGGTTAGGTTAGGTTAGGTTAGGTTAGGTTAGGTTAGGTTAGGTTAGGTTAGGTTAGGTTAGGTTAGGTTAGGTTAGGTTAGGTTAGGTTAGGTTAGGTTAGGTTAGGTTAGGTTAGGTTAGGTTAGGTTAGGTTAGGTTAGGTTAGGTTAGGTTAGGTTAGGTTAGGTTAGGTTAGGTTAGGTTAGGTTAGGTTAGGTTAGGTTAGGTTAGGTTAGGTTAGGTTAGGTTAGGTTAGGTTAGGTTAGGTTAGGTTAGGTTAGGTTAGGTTAGGTTAGGTTAGGTTAGGTTAGGTTAGGTTAGGTTAGGTTAGGTTAGGTTAGGTTAGGTTAGGTTAGGTTAGGTTAGGTTAGGTTAGGTTAGGTTAGGTTAGGTTAGGTTAGGTTAGGTTAGGTTAGGTTAGGTTAGGTTAGGTTAGGTTAGGTTAGGTTAGGTTAGGTTAGGTTAGGTTAGGTTAGGTTAGGTTAGGTTAGGTTAGGTTAGGTTAGGTTAGGTTAGGTTAGGTTAGGTTAGGTTAGGTTAGGTTAGGTTAGGTTAGGTTAGGTTAGGTTAGGTTAGGTTAGGTTAGGTTAGGTTAGGTTAGGTTAGGTTAGGTTAGGTTAGGTTAGGTTAGGTTAGGTTAGGTTAGGTTAGGTTAGGTTAGGTTAGGTTAGGTTAGGTTAGGTTAGGTTAGGTTAGGTTAGGTTAGGTTAGGTTAGGTTAGGTTAGGTTAGGTTAGGTTAGGTTAGGTTAGGTTAGGTTAGGTTAGGTTAGGTTAGGTTAGGTTAGGTTAGGTTAGGTTAGGTTAGGTTAGGTTAGGTTAGGTTAGGTTAGGTTAGGTTAGGTTAGGTTAGGTTAGGTTAGGTTAGGTTAGGTTAGGTTAGGTTAGGTTAGGTTAGGTTAGGTTAGGTTAGGTTAGGTTAGGTTAGGTTAGGTTAGGTTAGGTTAGGTTAGGTTAGGTTAGGTTAGGTTAGGTTAGGTTAGGTTAGGTTAGGTTAGGTTAGGTTAGGTTAGGTTAGGTTAGGTTAGGTTAGGTTAGGTTAGGTTAGGTTAGGTTAGGTTAGGTTAGGTTAGGTTAGGTTAGGTTAGGTTAGGTTAGGTTAGGTTAGGTTAGGTTAGGTTAGGTTAGGTTAGGTTAGGTTAGGTTAGGTTAGGTTAGGTTAGGTTAGGTTAGGTTAGGTTAGGTTAGGTTAGGTTAGGTTAGGTTAGGTTAGGTTAGGTTAGGTTAGGTTAGGTTAGGTTAGGTTAGGTTAGGTTAGGTTAGGTTAGGTTAGGTTAGGTTAGGTTAGGTTAGGTTAGGTTAGGTTAGGTTAGGTTAGGTTAGGTTAGGTTAGGTTAGGTTAGGTTAGGTTAGGTTAGGTTAGGTTAGGTTAGGTTAGGTTAGGTTAGGTTAGGTTAGGTTAGGTTAGGTTAGGTTAGGTTAGGTTAGGTTAGGTTAGGTTAGGTTAGGTTAGGTTAGGTTAGGTTAGGTTAGGTTAGGTTAGGTTAGGTTAGGTTAGGTTAGGTTAGGTTAGGTTAGGTTAGGTTAGGTTAGGTTAGGTTAGGTTAGGTTAGGTTAGGTTAGGTTAGGTTAGGTTAGGTTAGGTTAGGTTAGGTTAGGTTAGGTTAGGTTAGGTTAGGTTAGGTTAGGTTAGGTTAGGTTAGGTTAGGTTAGGTTAGGTTAGGTTAGGTTAGGTTAGGTTAGGTTAGGTTAGGTTAGGTTAGGTTAGGTTAGGTTAGGTTAGGTTAGGTTAGGTTAGGTTAGGTTAGGTTAGGTTAGGTTAGGTTAGGTTAGGTTAGGTTAGGTTAGGTTAGGTTAGGTTAGGTTAGGTTAGGTTAGGTTAGGTTAGGTTAGGTTAGGTTAGGTTAGGTTAGGTTAGGTTAGGTTAGGTTAGGTTAGGTTAGGTTAGGTTAGGTTAGGTTAGGTTAGGTTAGGTTAGGTTAGGTTAGGTTAGGTTAGGTTAGGTTAGGTTAGGTTAGGTTAGGTTAGGTTAGGTTAGGTTAGGTTAGGTTAGGTTAGGTTAGGTTAGGTTAGGTTAGGTTAGGTTAGGTTAGGTTAGGTTAGGTTAGGTTAGGTTAGGTTAGGTTAGGTTAGGTTAGGTTAGGTTAGGTTAGGTTAGGTTAGGTTAGGTTAGGTTAGGTTAGGTTAGGTTAGGTTAGGTTAGGTTAGGTTAGGTTAGGTTAGGTTAGGTTAGGTTAGGTTAGGTTAGGTTAGGTTAGGTTAGGTTAGGTTAGGTTAGGTTAGGTTAGGTTAGGTTAGGTTAGGTTAGGTTAGGTTAGGTTAGGTTAGGTTAGGTTAGGTTAGGTTAGGTTAGGTTAGGTTAGGTTAGGTTAGGTTAGGTTAGGTTAGGTTAGGTTAGGTTAGGTTAGGTTAGGTTAGGTTAGGTTAGGTTAGGTTAGGTTAGGTTAGGTTAGGTTAGGTTAGGTTAGGTTAGGTTAGGTTAGGTTAGGTTAGGTTAGGTTAGGTTAGGTTAGGTTAGGTTAGGTTAGGTTAGGTTAGGTTAGGTTAGGTTAGGTTAGGTTAGGTTAGGTTAGGTTAGGTTAGGTTAGGTTAGGTTAGGTTAGGTTAGGTTAGGTTAGGTTAGGTTAGGTTAGGTTAGGTTAGGTTAGGTTAGGTTAGGTTAGGTTAGGTTAGGTTAGGTTAGGTTAGGTTAGGTTAGGTTAGGTTAGGTTAGGTTAGGTTAGGTTAGGTTAGGTTAGGTTAGGTTAGGTTAGGTTAGGTTAGGTTAGGTTAGGTTAGGTTAGGTTAGGTTAGGTTAGGTTAGGTTAGGTTAGGTTAGGTTAGGTTAGGTTAGGTTAGGTTAGGTTAGGTTAGGTTAGGTTAGGTTAGGTTAGGTTAGGTTAGGTTAGGTTAGGTTAGGTTAGGTTAGGTTAGGTTAGGTTAGGTTAGGTTAGGTTAGGTTAGGTTAGGTTAGGTTAGGTTAGGTTAGGTTAGGTTAGGTTAGGTTAGGTTAGGTTAGGTTAGGTTAGGTTAGGTTAGGTTAGGTTAGGTTAGGTTAGGTTAGGTTAGGTTAGGTTAGGTTAGGTTAGGTTAGGTTAGGTTAGGTTAGGTTAGGTTAGGTTAGGTTAGGTTAGGTTAGGTTAGGTTAGGTTAGGTTAGGTTAGGTTAGGTTAGGTTAGGTTAGGTTAGGTTAGGTTAGGTTAGGTTAGGTTAGGTTAGGTTAGGTTAGGTTAGGTTAGGTTAGGTTAGGTTAGGTTAGGTTAGGTTAGGTTAGGTTAGGTTAGGTTAGGTTAGGTTAGGTTAGGTTAGGTTAGGTTAGGTTAGGTTAGGTTAGGTTAGGTTAGGTTAGGTTAGGTTAGGTTAGGTTAGGTTAGGTTAGGTTAGGTTAGGTTAGGTTAGGTTAGGTTAGGTTAGGTTAGGTTAGGTTAGGTTAGGTTAGGTTAGGTTAGGTTAGGTTAGGTTAGGTTAGGTTAGGTTAGGTTAGGTTAGGTTAGGTTAGGTTAGGTTAGGTTAGGTTAGGTTAGGTTAGGTTAGGTTAGGTTAGGTTAGGTTAGGTTAGGTTAGGTTAGGTTAGGTTAGGTTAGGTTAGGTTAGGTTAGGTTAGGTTAGGTTAGGTTAGGTTAGGTTAGGTTAGGTTAGGTTAGGTTAGGTTAGGTTAGGTTAGGTTAGGTTAGGTTAGGTTAGGTTAGGTTAGGTTAGGTTAGGTTAGGTTAGGTTAGGTTAGGTTAGGTTAGGTTAGGTTAGGTTAGGTTAGGTTAGGTTAGGTTAGGTTAGGTTAGGTTAGGTTAGGTTAGGTTAGGTTAGGTTAGGTTAGGTTAGGTTAGGTTAGGTTAGGTTAGGTTAGGTTAGGTTAGGTTAGGTTAGGTTAGGTTAGGTTAGGTTAGGTTAGGTTAGGTTAGGTTAGGTTAGGTTAGGTTAGGTTAGGTTAGGTTAGGTTAGGTTAGGTTAGGTTAGGTTAGGTTAGGTTAGGTTAGGTTAGGTTAGGTTAGGTTAGGTTAGGTTAGGTTAGGTTAGGTTAGGTTAGGTTAGGTTAGGTTAGGTTAGGTTAGGTTAGGTTAGGTTAGGTTAGGTTAGGTTAGGTTAGGTTAGGTTAGGTTAGGTTAGGTTAGGTTAGGTTAGGTTAGGTTAGGTTAGGTTAGGTTAGGTTAGGTTAGGTTAGGTTAGGTTAGGTTAGGTTAGGTTAGGTTAGGTTAGGTTAGGTTAGGTTAGGTTAGGTTAGGTTAGGTTAGGTTAGGTTAGGTTAGGTTAGGTTAGGTTAGGTTAGGTTAGGTTAGGTTAGGTTAGGTTAGGTTAGGTTAGGTTAGGTTAGGTTAGGTTAGGTTAGGTTAGGTTAGGTTAGGTTAGGTTAGGTTAGGTTAGGTTAGGTTAGGTTAGGTTAGGTTAGGTTAGGTTAGGTTAGGTTAGGTTAGGTTAGGTTAGGTTAGGTTAGGTTAGGTTAGGTTAGGTTAGGTTAGGTTAGGTTAGGTTAGGTTAGGTTAGGTTAGGTTAGGTTAGGTTAGGTTAGGTTAGGTTAGGTTAGGTTAGGTTAGGTTAGGTTAGGTTAGGTTAGGTTAGGTTAGGTTAGGTTAGGTTAGGTTAGGTTAGGTTAGGTTAGGTTAGGTTAGGTTAGGTTAGGTTAGGTTAGGTTAGGTTAGGTTAGGTTAGGTTAGGTTAGGTTAGGTTAGGTTAGGTTAGGTTAGGTTAGGTTAGGTTAGGTTAGGTTAGGTTAGGTTAGGTTAGGTTAGGTTAGGTTAGGTTAGGTTAGGTTAGGTTAGGTTAGGTTAGGTTAGGTTAGGTTAGGTTAGGTTAGGTTAGGTTAGGTTAGGTTAGGTTAGGTTAGGTTAGGTTAGGTTAGGTTAGGTTAGGTTAGGTTAGGTTAGGTTAGGTTAGGTTAGGTTAGGTTAGGTTAGGTTAGGTTAGGTTAGGTTAGGTTAGGTTAGGTTAGGTTAGGTTAGGTTAGGTTAGGTTAGGTTAGGTTAGGTTAGGTTAGGTTAGGTTAGGTTAGGTTAGGTTAGGTTAGGTTAGGTTAGGTTAGGTTAGGTTAGGTTAGGTTAGGTTAGGTTAGGTTAGGTTAGGTTAGGTTAGGTTAGGTTAGGTTAGGTTAGGTTAGGTTAGGTTAGGTTAGGTTAGGTTAGGTTAGGTTAGGTTAGGTTAGGTTAGGTTAGGTTAGGTTAGGTTAGGTTAGGTTAGGTTAGGTTAGGTTAGGTTAGGTTAGGTTAGGTTAGGTTAGGTTAGGTTAGGTTAGGTTAGGTTAGGTTAGGTTAGGTTAGGTTAGGTTAGGTTAGGTTAGGTTAGGTTAGGTTAGGTTAGGTTAGGTTAGGTTAGGTTAGGTTAGGTTAGGTTAGGTTAGGTTAGGTTAGGTTAGGTTAGGTTAGGTTAGGTTAGGTTAGGTTAGGTTAGGTTAGGTTAGGTTAGGTTAGGTTAGGTTAGGTTAGGTTAGGTTAGGTTAGGTTAGGTTAGGTTAGGTTAGGTTAGGTTAGGTTAGGTTAGGTTAGGTTAGGTTAGGTTAGGTTAGGTTAGGTTAGGTTAGGTTAGGTTAGGTTAGGTTAGGTTAGGTTAGGTTAGGTTAGGTTAGGTTAGGTTAGGTTAGGTTAGGTTAGGTTAGGTTAGGTTAGGTTAGGTTAGGTTAGGTTAGGTTAGGTTAGGTTAGGTTAGGTTAGGTTAGGTTAGGTTAGGTTAGGTTAGGTTAGGTTAGGTTAGGTTAGGTTAGGTTAGGTTAGGTTAGGTTAGGTTAGGTTAGGTTAGGTTAGGTTAGGTTAGGTTAGGTTAGGTTAGGTTAGGTTAGGTTAGGTTAGGTTAGGTTAGGTTAGGTTAGGTTAGGTTAGGTTAGGTTAGGTTAGGTTAGGTTAGGTTAGGTTAGGTTAGGTTAGGTTAGGTTAGGTTAGGTTAGGTTAGGTTAGGTTAGGTTAGGTTAGGTTAGGTTAGGTTAGGTTAGGTTAGGTTAGGTTAGGTTAGGTTAGGTTAGGTTAGGTTAGGTTAGGTTAGGTTAGGTTAGGTTAGGTTAGGTTAGGTTAGGTTAGGTTAGGTTAGGTTAGGTTAGGTTAGGTTAGGTTAGGTTAGGTTAGGTTAGGTTAGGTTAGGTTAGGTTAGGTTAGGTTAGGTTAGGTTAGGTTAGGTTAGGTTAGGTTAGGTTAGGTTAGGTTAGGTTAGGTTAGGTTAGGTTAGGTTAGGTTAGGTTAGGTTAGGTTAGGTTAGGTTAGGTTAGGTTAGGTTAGGTTAGGTTAGGTTAGGTTAGGTTAGGTTAGGTTAGGTTAGGTTAGGTTAGGTTAGGTTAGGTTAGGTTAGGTTAGGTTAGGTTAGGTTAGGTTAGGTTAGGTTAGGTTAGGTTAGGTTAGGTTAGGTTAGGTTAGGTTAGGTTAGGTTAGGTTAGGTTAGGTTAGGTTAGGTTAGGTTAGGTTAGGTTAGGTTAGGTTAGGTTAGGTTAGGTTAGGTTAGGTTAGGTTAGGTTAGGTTAGGTTAGGTTAGGTTAGGTTAGGTTAGGTTAGGTTAGGTTAGGTTAGGTTAGGTTAGGTTAGGTTAGGTTAGGTTAGGTTAGGTTAGGTTAGGTTAGGTTAGGTTAGGTTAGGTTAGGTTAGGTTAGGTTAGGTTAGGTTAGGTTAGGTTAGGTTAGGTTAGGTTAGGTTAGGTTAGGTTAGGTTAGGTTAGGTTAGGTTAGGTTAGGTTAGGTTAGGTTAGGTTAGGTTAGGTTAGGTTAGGTTAGGTTAGGTTAGGTTAGGTTAGGTTAGGTTAGGTTAGGTTAGGTTAGGTTAGGTTAGGTTAGGTTAGGTTAGGTTAGGTTAGGTTAGGTTAGGTTAGGTTAGGTTAGGTTAGGTTAGGTTAGGTTAGGTTAGGTTAGGTTAGGTTAGGTTAGGTTAGGTTAGGTTAGGTTAGGTTAGGTTAGGTTAGGTTAGGTTAGGTTAGGTTAGGTTAGGTTAGGTTAGGTTAGGTTAGGTTAGGTTAGGTTAGGTTAGGTTAGGTTAGGTTAGGTTAGGTTAGGTTAGGTTAGGTTAGGTTAGGTTAGGTTAGGTTAGGTTAGGTTAGGTTAGGTTAGGTTAGGTTAGGTTAGGTTAGGTTAGGTTAGGTTAGGTTAGGTTAGGTTAGGTTAGGTTAGGTTAGGTTAGGTTAGGTTAGGTTAGGTTAGGTTAGGTTAGGTTAGGTTAGAGTTAGGTTAGGTTAGGTTAGGTTAGGTTAGGTTAGGTTAGGTTAGGTTAGGTTAGGTTAGGTTAGGTTAGGTTAGGTTAGGTTAGGTTAGGTTAGGTTAGGTTAGGTTAGGTTAGGTTAGGTTAGGTTAGGTTAGGTTAGGTTAGGTTAGGTTAGGTTAGGTTAGGTTAGGTTAGGTTAGGTTAGGTTAGGTTAGGTTAGGTTAGGTTAGGTTAGGTTAGGTTAGGTTAGGTTAGGTTAGGTTAGGTTAGGTTAGGTTAGGTTAGGTTAGGTTAGGTTAGGTTAGGTTAGGTTAGGTTAGGTTAGGTTAGGTTAGGTTAGGTTAGGTTAGGTTAGGTTAGGTTAGGTTAGGTTAGGTTAGGTTAGGTTAGGTTAGGTTAGGTTAGGTTAGGTTAGGTTAGGTTAGGTTAGGTTAGGTTAGGTTAGGTTAGGTTAGGTTAGGTTAGGTTAGGTTAGGTTAGGTTAGGTTAGGTTAGGTTAGGTTAGGTTAGGTTAGGTTAGGTTAGGTTAGGTTAGGTTAGGTTAGGTTAGGTTAGGTTAGGTTAGGTTAGGTTAGGTTAGGTTAGGTTAGGTTAGGTTAGGTTAGGTTAGGTTAGGTTAGGTTAGGTTAGGTTAGGTTAGGTTAGGTTAGGTTAGGTTAGGTTAGGTTAGGTTAGGTTAGGTTAGGTTAGGTTAGGTTAGGTTAGGTTAGGTTAGGTTAGGTTAGGTTAGGTTAGGTTAGGTTAGGTTAGGTTAGGTTAGGTTAGGTTAGGTTAGGTTAGGTTAGGTTAGGTTAGGTTAGGTTAGGTTAGGTTAGGTTAGGTTAGGTTAGGTTAGGTTAGGTTAGGTTAGGTTAGGTTAGGTTAGGTTAGGTTAGGTTAGGTTAGGTTAGGTTAGGTTAGGTTAGGTTAGGTTAGGTTAGGTTAGGTTAGGTTAGGTTAGGTTAGGTTAGGTTAGGTTAGGTTAGGTTAGGTTAGGTTAGGTTAGGTTAGGTTAGGTTAGGTTAGGTTAGGTTAGGTTAGGTTAGGTTAGGTTAGGTTAGGTTAGGTTAGGTTAGGTTAGGTTAGGTTAGGTTAGGTTAGGTTAGGTTAGGTTAGGTTAGGTTAGGTTAGGTTAGGTTAGGTTAGGTTAGGTTAGGTTAGGTTAGGTTAGGTTAGGTTAGGTTAGGTTAGGTTAGGTTAGGTTAGGTTAGGTTAGGTTAGGTTAGGTTAGGTTAGGTTAGGTTAGGTTAGGTTAGGTTAGGTTAGGTTAGGTTAGGTTAGGTTAGGTTAGGTTAGGTTAGGTTAGGTTAGGTTAGGTTAGGTTAGGTTAGGTTAGGTTAGGTTAGGTTAGGTTAGGTTAGGTTAGGTTAGGTTAGGTTAGGTTAGGTTAGGTTAGGTTAGGTTAGGTTAGGTTAGGTT
>CAUYWV010000006.1:5000-18461 GCA_963576875.1 Acrobasis repandana | reverse complement strand
CGCACTGTCATACCTCATATCATTGCCTTCCATTCTTCATCTATTGAACTTTTGCGGTTGGGATGTCTGACTTTTTTTTTTTTTTTTTTTTTTTTTTTTTTTTTTTTTTTTTTTTTTTTTTTTTTTTTTCACGTCACATTTTACTATTTCTTACTCTAATTATATTTTATTCTTATTCGATTTATAGGTTCTTTTATTACATTTACTTATTTCTATACATATGGTGTCGGGTAATATATACTATATTAGGACATCATATTTTGTTGCTATGTCGTTTATTTACTACTTTTATAAGTTTTATACAATAATTTAGGAATCTATCTTTATCTTTACTAGTTATTAATATCGGTAAATTGTCAATCGTTATTTTACAGTCTAGAAGTTGTTCTGTTTCGAGTCTTATTGAACTGAATACATCACATTCCGTTATAATATGGGGAACTGTTTCCCTCTTTTCAGGGTCACATACACAGGATGGGCTAGTTTTGCACTTGAACCGGTGAAGATAGTCCGCAAGTCCGCCATGTCCAGTCAATAGTTGCGTAGTCAGGTAAGTCGGTTCGAACTTGCGCACAGTCTTGTACGCCGCTGACGCTACGGGGAAAAAGGTTTTCGTTGTTCCAGCAGTTTCTCCAGTACTGTACCTTTTGTCCCATTCGCTAAGCGATGCTGTTCTTAGTATCCGTTTCACGAATGAGACCGGGCATAAGTCGTAGCTGGGTTTCTTTTTGGAACCTACAGCGGCTTCCTTGGCCAGTTGGTCAGCTCTTTCGTTCCCCTCTAATCCCGCGTGTGCTTTTATCCAGAACAGACTTACCGTCTTGTTCTGGAGGGAAATAGTTTTAATGTTTTCTCGTGTTTCAACAGCTAATGGATGAAGGGATGCGAGATTAGTTACAGTCTGCAAAGCTGACATGGAGTCGCTGTAGATTCCGAAGCTGTTTTCCTTAATTTTCCCTATTCTTCTAGTCGCTTCGCACAACGCCAAGAGCTCAGCTTGGTATACAGTGCAGTAAGACGGCAAGCAAAGTTTAACTTGTTTGGTTTCCGCCTCGCCTCTCCAGATGGATAGCGCGGCGCCTACCTTTCCGTCTATTTTGCTGCCGTCTGTATACACCCTGACAGCGAAGTTACTGTTTGCGTCAACCTGTTCTTGATTTGCCAAACTGGTGAACTCTATGTCGACGCGCTCCGCGGGATGAGGAGTTTTGAGTGCTGAGGTCATTCGCTCGACCTCCCGGTCCGCAAGCCCCGGCGGAGGCGCCCCCCTCCTGATCTCGTACAGTGAAGCTGCTTCACGCACACGAAGATCAAGGGGGAGCAATCCCGCCAGAATGAGAGCTGAGTTAAGGGAGACCGTGCGGTATGCCTTACACATCTTTTGTGCGAATCCGCGCTGTACCGTGTTGAACTGCTTTTGTACGCCCAACTTATCTGCGGCTTTCGCCCACACACTTGCAGCATACAGAATGATCGGTTCGACTGTAGCATTGTAAATTATACGCATTATTTCTGGCCTCAGTCCCCAACTTATCTTGGCCGCTCTAGCTAGCTGTTTGTAAATGTCAATGGCCTTTTTGCAAACATTTGCCACGTGTTTGTTATACGTGAGCTTTGAATCGATAGTTAGCCCCAGTAGCTTAATCTCCTTTGCATTGGTGATATCGATACCGCCCATGTTCAGTCGTGGGATGTCATATTTTAGCTTTCTTGTAATGACCATAGCGTTAGTTTTTTGTGCCGCGAATTTAAGCTTGTTTCGTACACCCCACGACTCAACACTAGCAAGTATGGGATTCGCTTGGCGTTCTATTTCTAGGGATGTGTCGCCGTCTAAGATGAGCACCACGTCGTCCGCGAAGGCCTGGCAATAGACGCCTTTTTTCTGCATATCCTTTAAGAGGGGATCTAACAGGAGGTTCCATAGTATTGGGCCTGCTATTGATCCCTGTACGCAGCCTTTAGTCGTCTCTACTTTGGCCTCCGACCCGCCGTATCTCACGGTGACTTTCCTGTCTGTGAGGTAACTGTCCAGGACTCTCCTTAGCTCTATAGGGCAATTCTCTTCCGCCAGTCGGAGTCTAATTGATGGCCACCATGCATTGTCGAAGGCTCCCTCTATATCCAGCGAGACCATTGTGACTATTTTCTTTTGGTCGAGTTTGTTGTTAATATGTCGCATAAGGGTATAGAGGGAGTCTTCCGTGCTTTTTTGTGGCATGAAACCGTACTGGTTGGGACTCATTTTGGGCATTAGATAGAACCTTAATCGGTTAACAATCATTTTCTCGTAAATTTTTCCGAAAATGGGAAGCAGCCCGATCGGCCTATATGATTTTGGGCTGGCATAATTGTCTTTACCTGGTTTCCTGAGTACCACCACTGTTGCCTCTTTCCAGGCTTGGGGAAAGTGGTGGTACTCTAGGCATTTGTTTAGAAGTGCCAGGAAGACCTCTGGATCGCTCTCTATAGCTTTCAGGCATATGTCAGCGGTGAATCCATCCTCACCCGGCGCTTTCTTGGGGCTGAAGGATTCAGATGCTCGCTTTAATTCCGACATCGTAAATATAGGTTCGGAAGATCCCACTTGCTCACCTCCATTCACTTTGTCGGCTTCTAAACGAGCCTGTTTATGGTACTCGTCATCACTCCCGGCAGAGTCTCTCTGATAGAAAGTTTCTGCCAGTAGTTTCGCCGAGCCACCCATATCCAGTGTTTCGCCATTCCTTTCAAGTTGAATATCGTCCTCCCTTTTCGTGACTCTGCCGATTACTCTATATATGCCTTCCCATACTCCTTCGCGATCTTGTTTCTCACAGAATCTCTTCCAGCTCTCAATCTGAGCCTCAGCTGCCCTCTTCTCATATTCCTCTTTACATTTCAGGTACTCTTCAACGACACTTTGCCTGCGTTCCGGAGCTGCACATCGGATCCTGCGTTTCCTGGTGGCGACTTCCGCTTTTTTCTTCTGAAGCTCTTCGGACCACCACGGTATGTTAATTCTCTCCTCATTTTTCTTTACAGGTATAGTTTCTTTGCAGATTTTATCTATTAATTTATTATATTTATTTATTGCTATTTCTATTTTACTGACCGAATTTATTTCTTCTATTTTTTGCTTTGTGAGTCCATTTTCTAGCAACAATTGTTTCATTTTCTCATGAAAATTTGTCCAATTGGCCTTCTTTGTATTAAATTTTCTAGTGGTTCTAGCTATTGTTGTTCCTTTTAGTCTTCTTGTATGTATGTTGAAGAGAATTCCGTTATGGTCCGAACTTGTGAGGCCTTCGTCTACTTTCCAGTCATCCACCAGGTCTAGCAGGTCTGTCGAACACGCCGTTATATCAATATAACTTGTGCATCGCTTGCCTCTTCTATACGTGACAAAGGTCGGAATTTTCCCTCTATTTAGAATGTTGAGGTTTAGATCTAGTAGAGTTCCCAATAGGCTTTCTCCTTTTGGGTCTATCTTAGGGCTCCCCCACCAGGTGCTTTTTGCATTCGAATCCCCTCCGATTATTACCCTATTTGGGCCTACCTCTTCATGTATTTTAACTAGATGTTCGAGGTAGGGTTCTATAGGCTTGTCAGGTTCGAAATATACAGAGATTAGCGTGATTTCCCAGAGACCAGCACTAATCCCCACCACACAGATGTTGTTTGTGGTGAGTTTCGGGTATTGTTTTATTTTAAGGCTGCTGTCGAATATTGCAATGGCTGCTTTGACGTTACCCTCTCTTGTGTTGGTGTTCTGGTAGATTCGCATACCCTTGCGGCTCTTCATTTGTTTCGCCCCTCCTATATATGGCTCTTGCAACAAGGCAATGGAGGTTTTGCGCTTGGCTGCTTCCATGAAAAACTCATGGGTAGCAAGTTGTTTCCGCTGTAGGTTTGCTTGCATGACCCGATAAGGGGTTTTGTCCATCTGGCTGCCCTTAGCAATAGGCCACGGTCGACCGGGCCAATGCATCCCACTTCCGTCTCACTGGGCACACCGTGTCAAATGCGTTGTGCTCTGCGCCTTTCATGTCCGCCTTTTTGCAATTTCTGCATTTGGCTGGTACACCTGCCAGCCAGTCTGCACATTCGGCTTTGACATGGGGACCGCCACAGTGGCCACACAAGTCCGCTAGCTCAGTGCAGAACCGTTTCCCGTGTCCGAAACCCAGGCAGCGGGTGCACTGCACCAGCGGGGTCTGGTCCTCCACTCTGACGACCTGCAAGTCAATATGGACTGTTTCCTTTTTAATTGCCCTTTGCCATATTTTGGGTGATACGCTCATGACAACATGATTGGTGTGATGATTCCTTGCTTTTTTCCTGTACCGTATTTCCATCCTGATATCCTCATCGCCAAGGCCGCAAAACACGTCCCGGTTTTGGTTCTTAAAAGCTTTTTTGATTTCCTCATCCGTGTGGACGGTGAGTATGCTCTTAAGAACCAAGAGCGGGTCTCGATTCTTTACTTCCTCCACGTTGAGGCTATCTCCTTTTTGTAACCTTTCTTTTAGCTTTTCACGTTCTTCTTTAGTTGCTAAACCAATTACAATCTTCCTATCTTTCGCTTTCCGGACTCTTTTGACCTCGATCCACCCTTCTTTTGCGTCTACTTCTTTTCTGACTCTTTCCAGGACTTTTTCCCCTGTTTCGTTTTCATCTCTAGAAGTGACGATGATCGAATGTAGTGTCCTATTTTTAGGGGCGGTTGTTGTCTCGCCTTGTGAGGCGAGGCGGCCTGCTACCACTCCCGCATAGGATGTTGTTTCTAAGGTCTCTTTCTGTTTTTCTAGCATCTCCCTTAACTCTACCATTTTCTTGTTGTTTTCTTCCAGGAGCTTTGTATGTTTCTCTATCTGGTTAATGAGTTTTAGACCTTTTTCTTCTTCTTCATTCTCTATTGGCTGATCCTGGTAGGTTATTTTTGGATTTTGGGTTTCCGGCTTGTCCTTTTCTACATGCTCACATTTAACAGCTAGGTCGTAGAGTACCCTAGCGGCATCAGAGATTGCGGTCTTTATTTCAGTCTTTAGTTGCACTGCTTGTTTTAGGTTCTTTGTTACCTTTTGTAGGTGGGCCTGTGCCTCTGACCGTCTACTTTTGTAGACGGTAGGTGGGGCGTTTTGTTTGCTATATGTCTGTTTATTGGTGTTCTCTCCCCTTTGAGACAATAAAGATTTTGCCACAGAACCTGCCTGCTTTGTCTTGGTCGTTAGAGGGGAGGTGTTTGGGGATGTCGACTCACGCTCCCCTGTGCTTTGTCTCACCGACAGCGTCACTGTTTTGGGAGGTGATATTGGGGGATCGGCGTCACTACTGGCCCGTCCTGCGAACGGAGGTGACCTACCAATAGGCATTTTTGGAGGAGTGCGTCAAAATTAAATGTACTAAAGTTGGTGGCAATAAGCGACCAGGTCTTAAAAATATAATATCCCTTTGATAGGGGAAGGTTATACTTAACTTTTATCAACAATAAGAGTAAAATAATTAATAAACAAATTTTGGCTTACTAATGGTAAGCTTAATAAAGTTTCTAGATTCCCTACGGAGCCGTGTGAAAATAGAAAACACAAAATAAAAAATAAAATAATTAAAAAATTTTCGACACCCTAAACAAAATCGATATACCCGATGAATAAAGGGTGGGTGGGCGGGCGAATTTTTCAAAAACTATTGATGCTACGTATGCAAATGAGGTGTCAGAAGAAGCGGCTCGGCGAGTACTACTCGAATATCGTAAAAGCCGATATACCTGCGAGGGAAAATTTGGAATTTTCCACCAAAAAGGTGATTTTGTTGACCAAATTTGTGAAAAATTGAACTACTGCAAAAAGTATGGATTCTATCGAAACGTTATAAAGGAATAAAAGATGCGGCTCAACGAGTTCTATCAGGAAAACGTAAAAGCCGATCGATGCTTATGGGAAAATTTGAAATTTTAGTGAAAGTTTGTATAAAAATGTAAAATTTTGACTAATAAATGTATGTTTTTGTGTCCACAGGTACTATTCTTGTCGTCCTCGGGAGGAGAAGCAGCACACGTATGCAGGACCGCCGCCGGAGTGAATCTACAGCGACAGATTGCGCACCAGACGTACAGACAATATGTAAAAAATCGATTATTCGCAAAAATTTCGTTAAATTTCGTTAAAGTATGGGATTTTTGGAAAATTCGTCAAAGGTGCGTGAAAATTTCGGAAAATGGGGTCGGAAAATATTTACTAAATCCAAGGGTAACTATCTTGATACAATTCGTATGTCAAATTTGAATTTTGAGCTCAAAAATTTTTATGTTTCTATAGAATGTATGAGAATTTTTACAGGCCTAGGTAGACTTAAGCAATACCAAAATAGGACCGCACTCGAATTTTTCAAAAACTATTGATGCTACGTATGCAAATGAGGTGTCAGAAGAAGCGGCTCGGCGAGTACTACTCGAATATCGTAAAAGCCGATATACCTGCGAGGGAAAATTTGGAATTTTCCACCAAAAAGGTGATTTTGTTGACCAAATTTGTGAAAAATTGAACTACTGCAAAAAGTATGGATTCTATCGAAACGTTATAAAGGAATAAAAGATGCGGCTCAACGAGTTCTATCAGGAAAACGTAAAAGCCGATCGATGCTTATGGGAAAATTTGAAATTTTAGTGAAAGTTTGTATAAAAATGTAAAATTTTGACTAATAAATGTATGTTTTTGTGTCCACAGGTACTATTCTTGTCGTCCTCGGGAGGAGAAGCAGCACACGTATGCAGGACCGCCGCCGGAGTGAATCTACAGCGACAGATTGCGCACCAGACGTACAGACAATATGTAAAAAATCGATTATTCGCAAAAATTTCGTTAAATTTCGTTAAAGTATGGGATTTTTGGAAAATTCGTCAAAGGTGCGTGAAAATTTCGGAAAATGGGGTCGGAAAATATTTACTAAATCCAAGGGTAACTATCTTGATACAATTCGTATGTCAAATTTGAATTTTGAGCTCAAAAATTTTTATGTTTCTATAGAATGTATGAGAATTTTTACAGGCCTAGGTAGACTTAAGCAATACCAAAATAGGACCGCACTCGAATTTTTCAAAAACTATTGATGCTACGTATGCAAATGAGGTGTCAGAAGAAGCGGCTCGGCGAGTACTACTCGAATATCGTAAAAGCCGATATACCTGCGAGGGAAAATTTGGAATTTTCCACCAAAAAGGTGATTTTGTTGACCAAATTTGTGAAAAATTGAACTACTGCAAAAAGTATGGATTCTATCGAAACGTTATAAAGGAATAAAAGATGCGGCTCAACGAGTTCTATCAGGAAAACGTAAAAGCCGATCGATGCTTATGGGAAAATTTGAAATTTTAGTGAAAGTTTGTATAAAAATGTAAAATTTTGACTAATAAATGTATGTTTTTGTGTCCACAGGTACTATTCTTGTCGTCCTCGGGAGGAGAAGCAGCACACGTATGCAGGACCGCCGCCGGAGTGAATCTACAGCGACAGATTGCGCACCAGACGTACAGACAATATGTAAAAAATCGATTATTCGCAAAAATTTCGTTAAATTTCGTTAAAGTATGGGATTTTTGGAAAATTCGTCAAAGGTGCGTGAAAATTTCGGAAAATGGGGTCGGAAAATATTTACTAAATCCAAGGGTAACTATCTTGATACAATTCGTATGTCAAATTTGAATTTTGAGCTCAAAAATTTTTATGTTTCTATAGGGGTTAGGTTAGGTTAGGTTAGGTTAGGTTAGGTTAGGTTAGGTTAGGTTAGGTTAGGTTAGGTTAGGTTAGGTTAGGTTAGGTTAGGTTAGGTTAGGTTAGGTTAGGTTAGGTTAGGTTAGGTTAGGTTAGGTTAGGTTAGGTTAGGTTAGGTTAGGTTAGGTTAGGTTAGGTTAGGTTAGGTTAGGTTAGGTTAGGTTAGGTTAGGTTAGGTTAGGTTAGGTTAGGTTAGGTTAGGTTAGGTTAGGTTAGGTTAGGTTAGGTTAGGTTAGGTTAGGTTAGGTTAGGTTAGGTTAGGTTAGGTTAGGTTAGGTTAGGTTAGGTTAGGTTAGGTTAGGTTAGGTTAGGTTAGGTTAGGTTAGGTTAGGTTAGGTTAGGTTAGGTTAGGTTAGGTTAGGTTAGGTTAGGTTAGGTTAGGTTAGGTTAGGTTAGGTTAGGTTAGGTTAGGTTAGGTTAGGTTAGGTTAGGTTAGGTTAGGTTAGGTTAGGTTAGGTTAGGTTAGGTTAGGTTAGGTTAGGTTAGGTTAGGTTAGGTTAGGTTAGGTTAGGTTAGGTTAGGTTAGGTTAGGTTAGGTTAGGTTAGGTTAGGTTAGGTTAGGTTAGGTTAGGTTAGGTTAGGTTAGGTTAGGTTAGGTTAGGTTAGGTTAGGTTAGGTTAGGTTAGGTTAGGTTAGGTTAGGTTAGGTTAGGTTAGGTTAGGTTAGGTTAGGTTAGGTTAGGTTAGGTTAGGTTAGGTTAGGTTAGGTTAGGTTAGGTTAGGTTAGGTTAGGTTAGGTTAGGTTAGGTTAGGTTAGGTTAGGTTAGGTTAGGTTAGGTTAGGTTAGGTTAGGTTAGGTTAGGTTAGGTTAGGTTAGGTTAGGTTAGGTTAGGTTAGGTTAGGTTAGGTTAGGTTAGGTTAGGTTAGGTTAGGTTAGGTTAGGTTAGGTTAGGTTAGGTTAGGTTAGGTTAGGTTAGGTTAGGTTAGGTTAGGTTAGGTTAGGTTAGGTTAGGTTAGGTTAGGTTAGGTTAGGTTAGGTTAGGTTAGGTTAGGTTAGGTTAGGTTAGGTTAGGTTAGGTTAGGTTAGGTTAGGTTAGGTTAGGTTAGGTTAGGTTAGGTTAGGTTAGGTTAGGTTAGGTTAGGTTAGGTTAGGTTAGGTTAGGTTAGGTTAGGTTAGGTTAGGTTAGGTTAGGTTAGGTTAGGTTAGGTTAGGTTAGGTTAGGTTAGGTTAGGTTAGGTTAGGTTAGGTTAGGTTAGGTTAGGTTAGGTTAGGTTAGGTTAGGTTAGGTTAGGTTAGGTTAGGTTAGGTTAGGTTAGGTTAGGTTAGGTTAGGTTAGGTTAGGTTAGGTTAGGTTAGGTTAGGTTAGGTTAGGTTAGGTTAGGTTAGGTTAGGTTAGGTTAGGTTAGGTTAGGTTAGGTTAGGTTAGGTTAGGTTAGGTTAGGTTAGGTTAGGTTAGGTTAGGTTAGGTTAGGTTAGGTTAGGTTAGGTTAGGTTAGGTTAGGTTAGGTTAGGTTAGGTTAGGTTAGGTTAGGTTAGGTTAGGTTAGGTTAGGTTAGGTTAGGTTAGGTTAGGTTAGGTTAGGTTAGGTTAGGTTAGGTTAGGTTAGGTTAGGTTAGGTTAGGTTAGGTTAGGTTAGGTTAGGTTAGGTTAGGTTAGGTTAGGTTAGGTTAGGTTAGGTTAGGTTAGGTTAGGTTAGGTTAGGTTAGGTTAGGTTAGGTTAGGTTAGGTTAGGTTAGGTTAGGTTAGGTTAGGTTAGGTTAGGTTAGGTTAGGTTAGGTTAGGTTAGGTTAGGTTAGGTTAGGTTAGGTTAGGTTAGGTTAGGTTAGGTTAGGTTAGGTTAGGTTAGGTTAGGTTAGGTTAGGTTAGGTTAGGTTAGGTTAGGTTAGGTTAGGTTAGGTTAGGTTAGGTTAGGTTAGGTTAGGTTAGGTTAGGTTAGGTTAGGTTAGGTTAGGTTAGGTTAGGTTAGGTTAGGTTAGGTTAGGTTAGGTTAGGTTAGGTTAGGTTAGGTTAGGTTAGGTTAGGTTAGGTTAGGTTAGGTTAGGTTAGGTTAGGTTAGGTTAGGTTAGGTTAGGTTAGGTTAGGTTAGGTTAGGTTAGGTTAGGTTAGGTTAGGTTAGGTTAGGTTAGGTTAGGTTAGGTTAGGTTAGGTTAGGTTAGGTTAGGTTAGGTTAGGTTAGGTTAGGTTAGGTTAGGTTAGGTTAGGTTAGGTTAGGTTAGGTTAGGTTAGGTTAGGTTAGGTTAGGTTAGGTTAGGTTAGGTTAGGTTAGGTTAGGTTAGGTTAGGTTAGGTTAGGTTAGGTTAGGTTAGGTTAGGTTAGGTTAGGTTAGGTTAGGTTAGGTTAGGTTAGGTTAGGTTAGGTTAGGTTAGGTTAGGTTAGGTTAGGTTAGGTTAGGTTAGGTTAGGTTAGGTTAGGTTAGGTTAGGTTAGGTTAGGTTAGGTTAGGTTAGGTTAGGTTAGGTTAGGTTAGGTTAGGTTAGGTTAGGTTAGGTTAGGTTAGGTTAGGTTAGGTTAGGTTAGGTTAGGTTAGGTTAGGTTAGGTTAGGTTAGGTTAGGTTAGGTTAGGTTAGGTTAGGTTAGGTTAGGTTAGGTTAGGTTAGGTTAGGTTAGGTTAGGTTAGGTTAGGTTAGGTTAGGTTAGGTTAGGTTAGGTTAGGTTAGGTTAGGTTAGGTTAGGTTAGGTTAGGTTAGGTTAGGTTAGGTTAGGTTAGGTTAGGTTAGGTTAGGTTAGGTTAGGTTAGGTTAGGTTAGGTTAGGTTAGGTTAGGTTAGGTTAGGTTAGGTTAGGTTAGGTTAGGTTAGGTTAGGTTAGGTTAGGTTAGGTTAGGTTAGGTTAGGTTAGGTTAGGTTAGGTTAGGTTAGGTTAGGTTAGGTTAGGTTAGGTTAGGTTAGGTTAGGTTAGGTTAGGTTAGGTTAGGTTAGGTTAGGTTAGGTTAGGTTAGGTTAGGTTAGGTTAGGTTAGGTTAGGTTAGGTTAGGTTAGGTTAGGTTAGGTTAGGTTAGGTTAGGTTAGGTTAGGTTAGGTTAGGTTAGGTTAGGTTAGGTTAGGTTAGGTTAGGTTAGGTTAGGTTAGGTTAGGTTAGGTTAGGTTAGGTTAGGTTAGGTTAGGTTAGGTTAGGTTAGGTTAGGTTAGGTTAGGTTAGGTTAGGTTAGGTTAGGTTAGGTTAGGTTAGGTTAGGTTAGGTTAGGTTAGGTTAGGTTAGGTTAGGTTAGGTTAGGTTAGGTTAGGTTAGGTTAGGTTAGGTTAGGTTAGGTTAGGTTAGGTTAGGTTAGGTTAGGTTAGGTTAGGTTAGGTTAGGTTAGGTTAGGTTAGGTTAGGTTAGGTTAGGTTAGGTTAGGTTAGGTTAGGTTAGGTTAGGTTAGGTTAGGTTAGGTTAGGTTAGGTTAGGTTAGGTTAGGTTAGGTTAGGTTAGGTTAGGTTAGGTTAGGTTAGGTTAGGTTAGGTTAGGTTAGGTTAGGTTAGGTTAGGTTAGGTTAGGTTAGGTTAGGTTAGGTTAGGTTAGGTTAGGTTAGGTTAGGTTAGGTTAGGTTAGGTTAGGTTAGGTTAGGTTAGGTTAGGTTAGGTTAGGTTAGGTTAGGTTAGGTTAGGTTAGGTTAGGTTAGGTTAGGTTAGGTTAGGTTAGGTTAGGTTAGGTTAGGTTAGGTTAGGTTAGGTTAGGTTAGGTTAGGTTAGGTTAGGTTAGGTTAGGTTAGGTTAGGTTAGGTTAGGTTAGGTTAGGTTAGGTTAGGTTAGGTTAGGTTAGGTTAGGTTAGGTTAGGTTAGGTTAGGTTAGGTTAGGTTAGGTTAGGTTAGGTTAGGTTAGGTTAGGTTAGGTTAGGTTAGGTTAGGTTAGGTTAGGTTAGGTTAGGTTAGGTTAGGTTAGGTTAGGTTAGGTTAGGTTAGGTTAGGTTAGGTTAGGTTAGGTTAGGTTAGGTTAGGTTAGGTTAGGTTAGGTTAGGTTAGGTTAGGTTAGGTTAGGTTAGGTTAGGTTAGGTTAGGTTAGGTTAGGTTAGGTTAGGTTAGGTTAGGTTAGGTTAGGTTAGGTTAGGTTAGGTTAGGTTAGGTTAGGTTAGGTTAGGTTAGGTTAGGTTAGGTTAGGTTAGGTTAGGTTAGGTTAGGTTAGGTTAGGTTAGGTTAGGTTAGGTTAGGTTAGGTTAGGTTAGGTTAGGTTAGGTTAGGTTAGGTTAGGTTAGGTTAGGTTAGGTTAGGTTAGGTTAGGTTAGGTTAGGTTAGGTTAGGTTAGGTTAGGTTAGGTTAGGTTAGGTTAGGTTAGGTTAGGTTAGGTTAGGTTAGGTTAGGTTAGGTTAGGTTAGGTTAGGTTAGGTTAGGTTAGGTTAGGTTAGGTTAGGTTAGGTTAGGTTAGGTTAGGTTAGGTTAGGTTAGGTTAGGTTAGGTTAGGTTAGGTTAGGTTAGGTTAGGTTAGGTTAGGTTAGGTTAGGTTAGGTTAGGTTAGGTTAGGTTAGGTTAGGTTAGGTTAGGTTAGGTTAGGTTAGGTTAGGTTAGGTTAGGTTAGGTTAGGTTAGGTTAGGTTAGGTTAGGTTAGGTTAGGTTAGGTTAGGTTAGGTTAGGTTAGGTTAGGTTAGGTTAGGTTAGGTTAGGTTAGGTTAGGTTAGGTTAGGTTAGGTTAGGTTAGGTTAGGTTAGGTTAGGTTAGGTTAGGTTAGGTTAGGTTAGGTTAGGTTAGGTTAGGTTAGGTTAGGTTAGGTTAGGTTAGGTTAGGTTAGGTTAGGTTAGGTTAGGTTAGGTTAGGTTAGGTTAGGTTAGGTTAGGTTAGGTTAGGTTAGGTTAGGTTAGGTTAGGTTAGGTTAGGTTAGGTTAGGTTAGGTTAGGTTAGGTTAGGTTAGGTTAGGTTAGGTTAGGTTAGGTTAGGTTAGGTTAGGTTAGGTTAGGTTAGGTTAGGTTAGGTTAGGTTAGGTTAGGTTAGGTTAGGTTAGGTTAGGTTAGGTTAGGTTAGGTTAGGTTAGGTTAGGTTAGGTTAGGTTAGGTTAGGTTAGGTTAGGTTAGGTTAGGTTAGGTTAGGTTAGGTTAGGTTAGGTTAGGTTAGGTTAGGTTAGGTTAGGTTAGGTTAGGTTAGGTTAGGTTAGGTTAGGTTAGGTTAGGTTAGGTTAGGTTAGGTTAGGTTAGGTTAGGTTAGGTTAGGTTAGGTTAGGTTAGGTTAGGTTAGGTTAGGTTAGGTTAGGTTAGGTTAGGTTAGGTTAGGTTAGGTTAGGTTAGGTTAGGTTAGGTTAGGTTAGGTTAGGTTAGGTTAGGTTAGGTTAGGTTAGGTTAGGTTAGGTTAGGTTAGGTTAGGTTAGGTTAGGTTAGGTTAGGTTAGGTTAGGTTAGGTTAGGTTAGGTTAGGTTAGGTTAGGTTAGGTTAGGTTAGGTTAGGTTAGGTTAGGTTAGGTTAGGTTAGGTTAGGTTAGGTTAGGTTAGGTTAGGTTAGGTTAGGTTAGGTTAGGTTAGGTTAGGTTAGGTTAGGTTAGGTTAGGTTAGGTTAGGTTAGGTTAGGTTAGGTTAGGTTAGGTTAGGTTAGGTTAGGTTAGGTTAGGTTAGGTTAGGTTAGGTTAGGTTAGGTTAGGTTAGGTTAGGTTAGGTTAGGTTAGGTTAGGTTAGGTTAGGTTAGGTTAGGTTAGGTTAGGTTAGGTTAGGTTAGGTTAGGTTAGGTTAGGTTAGGTTAGGTTAGGTTAGGTTAGGTTAGGTTAGGTTAGGTTAGGTTAGGTTAGGTTAGGTTAGGTTAGGTTAGGTTAGGTTAGGTTAGGTTAGGTTAGGTTAGGTTAGGTTAGGTTAGGTTAGGTTAGGTTAGGTTAGGTTAGGTTA
>CAUYWV010000005.1:57500-63140 GCA_963576875.1 Acrobasis repandana | reverse complement strand
AGAATAGCTTAAAACAAGCGTTAGAAAGGTGGCCTAACAAAAAATTTCTTTTAAAATTATACATTGTTTATGTTTTAGTTATTGTTTTAAAAAATTGACTAGTCATTAAGACCCAGGTGCCTCCCTACCTATAATATACCTAGGTAGCAGGTATAGGACCCCGGAGGCTCATTTTTATTAGAATAGTTATCAATAAGTTTTTATTTTCTTTTTTACTTTTACATTTTATATAAATTGCTTATTATTTAATTTATTTGACCAATATTCTATTTGACTGCTTAAAAATTTAAGTAAACACATAGTTGGGGACCCCTGCTCCCTGTTTATTACCAGGAGAGCCCTCCTATCTGAATAGTTTATAAGATCTTTAGATCATAGCGGTTAACGTACATTTAAAATTGTAAGGTTCATATTTAATTAAACTTATTGAAATTTTTATTGAATTAATATTTTATTTTATTGAAAATAGGACTAGTCATAAAGACACAGGTGTCTTCCTACCTATAAGATACTTAGGTAGACGGTATAGGACCGGAAGATACATATTTTATTTTTATTTTATTTTCACTTAGTTTTTTTTTACATTTTCTTTTAAAACTTTACACTTTTTACAAACTTTTTATAACTTATACAAATTTACTTTATTTTTACAAATTCTGACACGCACCCCAACAATGACAGTAGTACGCAGCCCACATAAGGAGACAGAGAGGGAGGAACCTCCCTGTAAAGCAAAAGCAGGACGTAGCGAGGGAGAAGGACCCCCCGCGGAAAACCGAGGGACTCTGGATTTAATTAACTTGGAAGCAGAGATGAAGCAGACTGGCCCTGCCGAAAAAATGACGGCAGAATACTGGCGGGAAGAAGCCGAGAGGCAAATCGGCTTACAGTACATAACTAGAGAAGTAAAAGATAAAATTAAGGAAGCAGTAAAACAGCTATATGAGTTGGCGACAGAAAAGGCAAAGGTGGGCGATGAGCCGAAGGCAAGGCTGATGGACTCCACATTCTCGGTCAGCCCGAACCGGGATCTCATCGCGGAACGTCTGGAGGAGCAAACTAGACTCCTCCAGGAGCATAATGAGAAACTGGATGGGCTGCGCAGGCAGATGGAGGAACAGAGGGTCTTGCTCAACAATACGGCACTAAAGATGACATATGCCAACGTCGTAGCCGCGCCGCAACAGGCCGCCACGAACCCGGAACTGGCAAGGGGCACGCTCCACTCGATGGTGGTGGCCTCAATTGACGAGACCGAGACCGGGGAAGAGGTCTTGGAAAAAGTGCGCGAAGCGGTAGACGCAAAGGAAGGATGGGTGAAAGTGGAGAAAATAAGAAAGGCCAAAGACAGAAAGATAATTATGGGCTTTAGGACAAAGGAAGAGAGGGATAAAGCTAAAAGTAGGCTGCAGAGGGAGGGCGTCGCCCTCACCGTCGAGGACATCAAAAACAAGGACCCGCTTTTGGTTCTTCAGGGAGTCCTGAAAGTCCATAAGGACGAGGACATTTTGAAGGCCTTGAGGAACCAAAATAGGGAGGTCTTTGATGGCCTGGACAGTGAGGAAGACCGTATGGAGGTGCGCTACCGCCGCAGCGCCAGGAACCCTCTCACGGCTCACGTGGTTATGAGGGTATCGCCGGCCATCTGGCAAAGAGCCACAAGCCGGAAGAAAGTACATATAGACCTACAGCACGTTCGTGTAGAGGACCAGTCACCACTGGTCCAGTGCACGAAGTGCTTGGGCTATGGGCATGGCAGACGATACTGCACAGAGTCCGAGGAGGTCTGTAGCCACTGTGGGGGTCCGCATCTCCGGGCGGACTGCGAAAGTTGGAGGGCAAGGCAGCCTGCCAAGTGCCGCAACTGTGTAGCAGCGAAGCAGCAGGCAACAGGCCACAATGCCTTCAGCAGAGACTGCCCGGAGAGGCAGAAGTGGGACGACCTGGCAAGGTCGACGGTAGCATATTGCTAAGGGCGCAAAGGATGGTCTCAAATTATACCGGATGATACAAGCGAACCTCCAGAGGAAGAAATTGGCCACGAACGAGGTTCTTGTGGAAGCGTCAAAGCGCAAAGTTGCAGTGGCGCTCCTACAGGAGCCTTACGTAGGAGGAAAAACTAAAATGACGAGCCGAAGGGGAGTGAGAGTGTTCCAAAACGAAAGTGCCAACTGTAAAACTGTAAAAGCGGCAGTTGCCGTTTTTGACAGCGATATAAGCGTCAAGCAGTACCCCAAACTGACCACTGATAACATTGTCGTAGTGGGAATAAGCACTAACGACTGGAACACTACACTCGTATCCTACTACTTTGAGCCGGATGAGCCGATCGAACCTTATATCGAGCAGCTGGCCAAAGTGGTGGATCAAATCGGCCCAAACGGATTACTCTTGGGAGGCGACGCTAACGCAAAGAACGTCTGGTGGGGCAGCCCGGAAACTGATCCCAGAGGGATAACCCTAATGGAGGCCTTGGGGGAACTCAATCTCAATATCTTGAATGAAGGGAATATACCGACTTTCGACACCATAAGAGGAGGCAAGCGCTTCAGAAGCTGGGTCGATGTTACAGCTTGCACAATGGATCTCCTAGACCTGGTGGAAGACTGGAAGGTAGACGAAGGCCTGACGTCCTCGGATCACAATGGCATAGTCTTCAAAATCTATCAGAAAAAACCTAAATTAATTGAAATACAGCGCACTACTAGAAAATACAATACAAAAAAAGCCAACTGGTCAAATTTTCGTGAGAAAATAAGAGAGTTGTTGCCATTACAAAAATTAACTAAACAAAAAATAAAAGAGATTAAAACAATAGAAGAAATAGAAAATGCGGTAGCAAATTATACAAATATTATAACAACAGTAAGCGATGAATATATACCTAAAAAGAAAAATAACGAAAAATTAAACTTACCATGGTGGTCCGAGGAACTCGCGGCGCTGAAGCAGAAAGTCACAACCAGGAGGCGGAGGATACGATGTGCAGGTCCCACACGAAAAGCGAAGGTGGTCGGAGAGTACCTGGAAGCAAAAGAGGAATATGAGAAAAAGGCAGCAGAGGCTCAAACAGAGAGTTGGAAGAACTTCTGTCAGAGGCAGGACAAGGAGGGGGTATGGGAGGGGATAAACCGGGTGATAGGAAGGGTTGTAAAAAGAGAGGAGGACATGCCGCTGGAGAAAGACGGGGAAACCCTCAGCGCGAAGGATTCGGTTAAGTTGCTGTCGGATACATTCTACCCACAGGATGAAACCGACAGCGACACCGAACACCACCGCCGAACAAGACAGAGGGCAGACACCGTGAATGAGGGTGAACAAGATGAACTTTGCGAGCCCCTATTCACAATGACCGAACTCCGAAGAGCGACAGAGTCCTTCAACCCAAAAAAGGCCCCGGGAGCCGATGGCTTTACGGCAGATATCTGCCAACATGCCATAAACGGCGACCCCGAAACCTTCCTGGCTCTCCTCAACAAATGCCTGGAACTGCATTACTTCCCTAAGGCGTGGAAGGAAGCGGTAGTAGTGGTGTTGAGGAAACCAGGTAAGGATAACTATGGCCACCCCAAATCGTACAGGCCAATAGGACTGCTATCCATATTGGGGAAAATTCTGGAGAAGATGCTAATGGCTAGAATCAAGCACTACCTACTCCCCAGAATAAGCCCACAGCAGTATGGGTTCATGCCACAGAGGAGCACCGAGGACTCCCTCTATGCAATGATGAAACACGTTCGATCCAAACTGGATAGTAAGAAGATTGTCACGTTGGTCTCATTAGACATAGAGGGAGCCTTCGATAGCGCCTGGTGGCCGGCGATCCGAGTGCGGTTAGCCGAGGAGGAGTGTCCGATTGTCCTGAGAAGAATGATAGACAGCTACTTGAGCGAAAGGAAAGTTAGGGTCAGGTATGGCGGGGAAGAGCATAACACGGACACCACCAAGGGATGTATTCAGGGGTCGATCGGGGGACCCACGCTGTGGAATCTTCTGTTGGACCCGCTGCTTAAAGAGCTGAATGCCAGTGGTGTGCACTGCCAGGCGTTTGCAGACGACGTGGTGCTGGTCTTCGATGGTGACACCGCAATGGACATCCAGACGCGTGCCAGTGTTGCTCTCAACCGTGTTCAGACGTGGGGTGTCGAAAACAAGCTCAAATTCGCGCCACACAAAACGTGTGCTATGGTAATCACGCGTAAGCTGAAATACGACACCCCGCGGCTGAGCATGGGGGGGATAGACATTGGTATGTCCAAAGAGATGAAGCTGTTGGGTGTCACTATCGACGACAAGCTGACGTTCAACACACACGTCGCAAACGTCTGTCGTAAGGCTCTGGGTATCTACAAAAAATTGGCAAGAGCAGCGAAAGCCAGCTGGGGCCTACACCCCGATGTCATAAAAATAATTTATACGGCTACGGTGGAACCAGTGATCCTGTATGCCGCCAGTGTATGGGCAGCCGCGGCGGACAAATTGGGCACGCAGAAGCAATTAGGAGCAGTGCAGCGGGGCATTGCACAAAAGATATGCAAAGCGTATCGCACGGTATCTCTCAACGCGGCCCTGGTGCTCACCGGAATACTACCTCTCGACCTACGCATAAAGGAGGCGGCCCAGCTATATGAGGCCAAAAAAGGCAAACCCATAGCGGAGTTGAAGGGCAGAGAGGTCGAGAGGGTATCCTCGGCACTGGAAGCGCCACATCCTGCTGAGCAGAAGGATATACAGCTTGAATGCCTGGTAGACCAGGAGCAAGTGGATGCCCAGAATAATCTGGACATCCACATCTACACGGACGGGAGCAAGATTGGGGGGAGGTTGGGAGCAGCCCTTTCTATATGGAAAGGGGGCACTGAAACTCGCACCCTCAAGCTTGCTCTACCTTATTATGGTACCGTCTACCAGGCAGAGCTCCTGGCCATAGTGACCGCGTTGAGAGAGATCGAAAAATATCGCCAAGCCCGAACGTTTGGTGTGTTCAGCGACTCCATGGCAGCACTGCAAACCGTCCAGAACCACGGTTGCTTCCACCCCCTTGCAGTAGAGGCCAGAGATGCCATAACAAGAATATCTCTCCAGGGCAAAATTGTCAAATTTTACTGGATAAAAGCGCATGCGGGGTTGGAAGGCAACGAGAGAGCGGATATACTGGCCAAGGAAGCCGCTGAATACACCAAACGAAAACCTGCCTACGATAAGTGCCCAATTTCGTTCGTAAAACGGAGCATTAGAGCGGAAACGACGGAGAAGTGGAGCAGAAGGTACGTGGAGGGCACTACAGCCTCCACTACCAAAATGTTCCTCCCGGACGTGATGACGGCATACAGGATCATGAAAAAGACTGACTTGACTATGACTAAAACCCAAATACTGACTGGACACGGTGGGTTCTCTGAATACTTGAATCGGTTCAGGCGTAAGGGGAGCCCATCGTGTCTCTGTGACCCGACTAAGGACGAAACTGTGACTCACCTGATTACTGAATGCCCCCAACACGACAGGGAAAGATACGACTTAGAGCAAAGAATAAGAATTAAAATAGAACCTAACAATATAAAAGAAATAATGAAAGGAAAAGAGAGAGAGGAATTCCTCAAGTTTTGTGAACAAGTAGTAAAAATTGTAATTGATAGA